>PVJX010002132.1:0-137863 GCA_004027295.1 Dolichotis patagonum | reverse complement strand
AAGTCCCAAGTCTCCTCCAATATCTATGGCAAACTCTTAACTGTAACCCCCTGTGCAAGCGAAACAAGGTTAAACATTTCTGAAATGCAAAGGCACAAAATAAACATCACCATTCCAAAAGTTACAAACGGGGGAATATAAAGCATTGGGAACAAAGCAAGTCCAACATCTAGCAGGGCGAACATTAAGTGCTAGAGTTCCATGCTCAGCATTTGAAGCAATCTGGTTGCAAGCTCCAAAAGGCTTGCGTGATTCCACCCCCACGGCACTTCCAGGGATTTCAGCTCCCGCAGCTTTTGTCTTAAACCCTCTCTGCCCAGTTTTTGCAGCTTTCCTTGGATGATCCACGTTCTTGGCTTTTCCAAACTTCTGGGGTCTCCATTGCACCTTTGGCTTCACCCTTACATCTTTACAAATTGCCCTCTCAGGGGCACACTGCTTGGCCTCCCAGGCCCTTTGCAATCAAGGTGGAAGCCTTCTTACCTTCAGAAATTGTGCAATTTCCTTGCACCTAAAATCAGCACCATGTGGATGCCGCCAAGGCCTGCTGCCACCTGGAGCACTAGCCAGGCTTTTCTCTCTCTTGGCTGTAGGGGTCGATTGCCTAGATCGCTGGGCTCTGTGAACCCGATTGTGAAGAAAAGCTTTTCTATGTTGCCTCCATTCTGGAACCTCACATGGCTGCTGCCATTCTGGAACCTCATGTGACCTCCCGTGCCATTCTGGAACATGGTGCTCTGAAGCTTTCTCATGTGAGAAAACTCTTTCACTTTTGCAGTTTCAGAGCTGCAAAGGGTGGAGACCCGCTGTTTCCTGGGATGCCCTCTGGCCATCTTTCTTATCTCTCTGTTTCTTCTCAACAGTCAAAGTCTCAGCTTTATCTTTGCAATCCACAGCTTTACTGGAGTTTTTCTTCTGGCCAAACTCACAGTGTTTTAAATTATCCTGCTGGGCTCTTTGCTCTTGATTTGCAACATAGATCTGGCTAAAAGCCCCCAACAATAGCCATGCCACAACTTCAACATTTGACTGCCTTGAAATTTCCTTTGCCAGATTAATCAGTCCATTACCCTTAATCTCAGTCTCAGGCAAAGTCTCTGGGCATGAGCAAAATGCAGACAAACTTTCTGCCAAGCCATAACACACATCATAGGGAGTCCAACAATCAATACAGTCCTCCTTCCCAGCAGAAACCTCGCAAGCCTGGTCTTTACCATCAGGCTTTCTATCAGCCTTCTAGAAGGTCTCCTGAGCTCTGACCAGAATCTCCTCTACAGAACAGCCTCAGCTGCTCCAGCTCTGTGCGTCCAGGGGACATGTCTGAACCTTTCCAAACTCTGCCCACAAGCCATTTTCAAAGCCTCTTAAAAAACATGGTCAGGTATAGTCACAGCAATGACCCCACTCTCAGTACCAAATTCTGTCTTAGTTACTTTTTATTCATTGCTGAGACAAAATACCTGATGCCCAAAGTTGGGAAAGGAAAGGTTTATTTCTTACAGTTTTTGGAGGTTTCAGTACATACTCAGTTGGCTCCAAGGCAGGGTGGCATGGCGGGGCCGCAGTTCATGGTGGCTGCAAACAGCAAGGTGGAAACCGGCAAAAAAGAGAGAGACATACCTTCTTCCTGCCATTACATCACATCCTGGCTCCACCCCCTAGGAGGGTGTAGCACTGACACCATCAATCCAAGCGCTAGACGATGAACCAGTCACAAATGTACAATGCAAATACATGAGCCCTGGGGGCCACCGACATAAACCATGACAGAGAAGTTCAAGGAAAAGCAGTTATTCATAAAGTAGAGCTCTTGGTGAATCCCGCAGAGGCGAGTCACAAATCCAGACATACAGGTGATTTTTGTATGTATTTCCTGTGAAGTAATACACGCTTTTGGTCGTGACTTACATACTTCTAAGTTTGTTCCATATGCATTAATAGGAGTTTAAACTTTCGGTGTACTATGGGTATCTGTAACACACTGAAATGATTAAAGATAAATGTTGCATTTAGGCACACAAATGAAGTGTAAAAGCGGACTCAATTTTAATCTCCTACACCTGGATTACACTGGCTACATAATATTTATTGTATTAAGATGTACATTGTATTTTCAAACAAAATAATATAGACAGTAGAGGAAGAAACTTATCTTAGATTCCAGCATGACTTGAAACTCTGAGATTTGCAGTAATCACAAACCCTGGAAAACTTTTCCCAGTTTTAAATTGTGACTCAGAAAGACACCTTAATTTCAACCTGGTAATGTCCTGACCCACTTAATCCCCTCCCCAGGCCATCATGAATCCTAGAAAATGTAAGATAATAAATTTGTTATTTTAAGCAGCTAAGATTAAATAGTAATTGGCTATTTCATGATAGGTAATATAGTGACAACGAATACAATTAAAAGACTACACAAAAATTCCAAACCTATAAAAAAACACTGTAAATAAGTACCATTTAGTTACCATTTAGTAACTACTGTGTACTGGACATTGTTAGAAAATTTCTCTGATTCTCACTGTAAGTTTTATGACAAACTTAAAACTCATTAAAATTTTGAAAACTTACTGAAGTTCCTTCTCAATCCGTCCTGTGTACTGCTTAGTGTAGCTGCCATTTGGCAACTGAGTTCTTTCTATTATAGCATAACCGCTCCCAAAAACTCTTTACAAGAAAAAGTAAGGGACCCACAGTACTGTATTCCAGAAGTTATTAAGCAGAGCATGAAAACAGAACTTGGCATACATTTTAATGACTAGTTTCATTTGACTGAAAAAGCTTGTATTTTACTGTTTCTAAGTAATCACTAGTGTTTTCTGGATTGATTATAAATTCTTTCTAGGTTATATTCAAGAAATATTGTTGGCCAGGGGATGCCAGACATAGTTAATATTGGCTATTAATGATAACAGCTATTATGAGGTAGGTAAGTATATAGAGAGTTGAGCAAATATCTACTTTTTAGATAATTCTTTTATAATTGTTTATAAGAAAAAGAAATGAAAAGCATATAGACTACAACCTGTTTAGTGACTAAATGATCTGGTACATAGAAAATCCTAAGAAATAGGTCACAAGACACAAGCCTGACATACAAAAATCAATTGTATTTTTGTATTCTAGCAACAAATAATTTGAAAACAAAATTAATAAAATAGCATAATCAGTAATAAGTCTTGTCTATCAGTAGCAAATTTATTTTCACCACAGGAAAATATAATGTTTGATATGTATTGACCAATACTACAGCTGTGTATTTAGAATTTTTACCCTCAAATTAAAATATTTCGTATTGCTTTGGTTTCAGAATATTTAGCTAATTCATTTCTAAATTTACCTGAGAGCAGTTTGTTTCATGTACTAGTTTTTTTTTAAACAAATGTGAAAAGATTTGCATTAAATTATTTAAGTGTATGAGCCAGCATAACAGTTTCTGCTGCTTTATATTGTACAACAGATGTTGGCATTTCAAAATAAACACAAACTTTCCACAGGAGTGAATTTTTTCTTTATGAATAAAATTTGGTCAAGTTAATACAAGCTTATGTCTTCTAAGGAATATATGATTTATTATTTTTATAACAAAATGGCTTAAAAGAAAAATAATTATAGTACCATGAAACTCATACATTAGCTCTTTCCTTGTCTCATGGGCCATAGTTCTAATTATTTTTTCTAATGGTAATTGATAACCAGGTGAATTCCCTTGCTGTTGAAGCTTTATAGAATTTTTTTGCTCTTATCTTTCTTGGGAATAATAGAAAATCTCTGTAAGTTCAAATGTATGTCAAAGTGATGTGCTCTTTCTGTACATAAATAATAATGTTGTACAGATGCCTGTTAAAGGTGGCTCTCATTTTTTTATTTGAGATTTACATCAGAAAGGTAATGACAGTTCATCAGCACTTGAAGTGTCTAAAACTTAGGGAATACAATTCACAATTCAAGGTTAAATAGGTCATCATCACTTATGAAAGTATCATACAATCTGTAGAATGTGTCACATATTTCAAAGTGTTATCTGTTGCCGAGAAATACAACTCACCATTCTTCAGTGAAGTGACAAGCAGCTATAGTAGTTTATCCTTTAATATATGTATAAAGAATTGGCTAAGCAGATTTTTCTTGAAGAAAAGTTTCAGAACTCTAATAGTTGTCTTTGATATTAAAGTATTAGATTAAAAGGATTGTATCCTCAAAAATCAGCTTACTTTACATGTGATTTTACAACAATACTTTTTCATACTGCTATATTTGCATGTCGAGTTTTAATTAAGAGATAACTGTCACCACAGGTTGGCTGCAGAAGGCTGCAATCTCCAGCAGAGAGATAAATGCCAGTGCCAAGTCCTACAGGTTGTGTAGCAAATGGGGGATCCGTGAAGTAGGCTTTAAATTAAAATAATAAAGACACTTTATCTAATTTAATGAAAAATACAAATATTTAAAATTATAGTCACGTTAATAATGATTTCCTATTATTTTTAATGTTTTTTTAAAGAATTCTGGGCTGGGGATTTAGCTCAGCAGCATAAGCACCTGCCCAGCAAATGCAAGGTCATGAGTTTGATCCCCTACCAAAAAAAAAAAAAAATTCTGAATGTTGTTACCTCAAGAGATTTTTTTTTCCAATTTCAGCCTTTTATTTGTTTTTATAAGCAGCATAATAATTTTAACATGGAAAGTTGTCATCTGTGATGATTTAATTTTTTTGTGCTTGATTAGAATTAAGATTGTCCTTCTATGTTCATAAAAGAATTTTTCTAACAAAGTGTTTTAGGTCTAAGAAAACATTTTTTACTTACCCTAGGAAAATCGCTCAGAAAATAGGATCTTTATGAAATTCTAGATCAGATTAGCTATGAAGAACTATAGATGAGGAATATTTTGTTGTAAGAGAAAGTGCAGTTTAAATAATTCAGTGTTATTATTCATTGAACCTTTTGTTGCATTTTAGGTGTATTTTAAATAAGACTTAATTGAAACTTCCTATCCTGATTCAGTCCCAGTTCACAGACTGAAGGGTAAATGTTCTTGCCATAAAGCTGTAATTCTTCTCAAGATTCACTGTTCTTCCTTTCTATTTTTACCTGATTAAGTAATTGTTTCTGCTCTATCTTCATCTTAACCAGTTATAACCTTTGTAGAACAAATAGGGTACCTTTGCACACAATGCCCTAGGTGGCGGCAACCCTCCATTAGATAATTACCATGCCATAATGAAACATAACAACACAACCTACCATTTCTTCAGTAAAATATGAAAGACCATGTAAGCAAGAAGATATCTTGACCAATTTGAAATCATTGCTGTTGGTACAGATTCTAATTTATTTACAATAGTATTTGTTTTCTGTATATAGCAGAGCATACTTGAGTTGGAAGGGGGACGATTTCAGCCACCCTTTTTACATTTCTACTTTAAAATTAGTACAAGACAAACAGGATAGTGGAAGAGAATAGAACGGTTGTGTTTTACTTTATCATGTCTTGTAAGTATTTAGTAGGGTTTTACTTTCCTCATATGTATTGTCACATACTTACTATAAGGAAATGTGGCCATAAATAATTTGACATGAAGAAAAAGGAATTGGAAAACATAGAAATAGAACTGTTCATGCATTACCTTTGATGTAATTTCTATCCATTGCCTCTGATATCTATCACTTTTTCTATAACATGAAGATAACATCCTTTTATATTTAGACACCTGTCTGTTAAGAGACATTCGTATATCACATTGTGTCTCTAGTGTAAAAAGTAATAAGAAATGTAGGAGTAATAAAACCCAAAATGTGTAATTGATATTGTAAAAAAGAGAGGAAAAGAAAGTGCCCTAAAGGATATAACTGCATGTTTGTTTAAGTATGTAGGTTTGATAACCATATGACCAAGTTTTTGTTGGATAGTTGAATAGAACTGTTTGCAGTCTCGTTGTTTATATGTCCACTTTATATGCTTTACTTTTGTAACTTGAATAACTATTTCTAAGAGGACAATATGTAATTTATCAACTAGTGATTTCTTACTGTTTTTTAAATTATGTATTATTTCTACCCTTTTGCTGTTTTTGTTTTTTTTTTTCTTTAAATAAAATTTTTTTAAAAAGAGGCATTCATTACTTAGGTTTATGTGGACACAAGGAAGAAAAACATGCCCACAATAGGAAAGCAAAATGCAAATCACATAATTTATTGTGTGCAAAATATTTGAATATGCTTTATTCAAATGGTGATTTGTTAAAATGTTGCATTGAGAACAAGAATACCATCTTTTAGTTCATTCAGAATGATGCTTAAATAAACTTCTCAAAAAACCAAACCTGTATTTATAAATCTAGACTCTGAATCATAGTTTTAAAAGATGAGATCAATGGAATTACAGAAAATGAAGTAATTTACATAGTCTCAGATGGGTCAAATACTCCTTAGTATCTGTACTTGTTGGGTCCTAACTCTACCTTCTACTGGCCCACTCTGTCACTGTTTTTGAATAAAGAATAAATTCATGGGGCCAGAGATTTAGCTCAGCAGCTCAAGTGCTTGCCTGAAGTGTGAGGTTGTGAGTTCCATTCCCAGTACCTAAAAACAAAACAAAACAAAAGTGAATAAATTGGTAACATTTGTGTGTGTGTGTGTGTGTGTGTGTGTGTGTGTGTGTGTGTGTATTCATTCATAGAGTTGCTTTATAAAGCAGGCTGTCATAATATATTAGAGATACAATTTTTAAAGCAAGAACAAAACCAGAAATTACTGTTGCTCCTGATTCCAGACATAAATTTCATCCTCATAGTCAAACTGTTGGATCTTCATCATTATTTCTAATTTTGTGGATGAGGATATGGAGCCTCAGAGGGAGTAGGGGATTTGTTCAGTTTTATTCAGTACTTGTAGCCAAAACATAGAATTCATGGCCTATTTGACTGGAAAAATCAAACTCTTTCCAATGCACTGTGGTTTCTCTCCTTTATATTTTTCAAAAACATCTCTTTCTGAGATAATCACCTCTGTGTATAATAAACATTACTATATTGAAATGGATTTCTTTTTTTAACTTTTCCTTTTGAATTCTTAAAACTTTTTCTGAGCTAGTAATGAAATCTGCTTATGTGTGTAATAGATCTGACAAATGAAATTTAGATAATTATTTTTCTTTAGAGATATAATATGTTGTCTGTAGTATTAGATTTGAAAGCAAGAATTTCAGTGAAAGAAATCAAACGTAGTTTAAGAAAGTAATATAGTACAATGTAAAGTAGGAAATTGGTCCTTATCATATCTTCAGTATTCATTACATACCTTATTTTCTATAACTTTTAAACATACTTTTCATTTGTTTTAAGTTACTGAAATTGGGATATCTATCAATGTATCTCTTTAACATATATATCTTTTAATTGATTATCAATAGAAGATTTCATGCTGTCAGGTAAGAGAAATAAATTATGACATGGAATAAATTACGACCATGATACTATACCTAATTTCAGATGATCAAAAATGGTTCAGAAGAATCATTGGAATTTAAATGAAGTATGCTTATGATTATGTCACTAAAGCAAATAAAAAAAGATATTTACTTACATAAACTAAGGGGACTATTGTTAAGGAAAAATATATACATTTAATTCACATTTTACCTCATATAAGATGTAATTAAGTGGATGATTGATGCTGCAATACATGCTGTCATGCATAAAGAAAATGTTGAGGTTGTGTGAATTTTCATGTATCATTTAATTTCCGTAAACAATTATTTTTTCACTTGCATATAGATTTAAGCCAACAGTTATTCAACATTCTTTCCAACCCCAATATTCTTCTATTCTTATGTTGAAAATAAATCTTAAAAATTTTGCAGGATTTAAAAATTTATACTCACCATTTAAAATCACATTCCTTGTTGCCCATTGGTTTCTCTGGTATCTGCTTCTAGGATTGTTTCAGGAAAGAAAATTACAGGTATAAAGTACTAAAGGAAATCACAAAGTTCTGAGAAAAAAATAAAGTTTTCTTCTTAATTATGTATCAGGAGATTATTACTTATTGACCAGCAGTGAATTTTGTCCAGAAGCTAAGGGCAAATGACAGTCCCATTTGTTCATATCAAAATGTTTCTTTTATTATAATGATTTATTATGGTAAATAATAAACCAGTTTTTAAGTGCGCAATTAATTTAGTATTGTGAATTTAGATCACTTAAAGGATTGTACTTTGATTATAGAAGTCCAGTGTTTCTATTTACCTGGTACTCTTGAGTACTTAGTACATCATTATGGACCCTCCTTAACTATATCAATGTTTACGTTCAGTAACAAATATTTGTGATAGTTATGTTTTCAACTAAAACTCACCTCCACTCCTGAATTTCCTGGTGCTCATCCTGTAATTTTGAAGAAATTTCAGGGTAGATTCTGACCTCTGGTACTTTCAAATAATGAGGAAAAATAGATGACATACTGTTAGGAGGAATGGAAACAAACATGGGAAAGTGGAGCTTTATGTTTGTCACACTTTTTCAGCATTTTCAAGTTTATAATAATGTGTTTTCATAATACTGTCTTATTCTAAAAATAAATGAAGTTCAGAAAGATATGTAAAATAGAGAATGCATAAATTAAAATTAGAAGCAGTTAAATATTGTAGTAGTCTATATTGCTTGGTGTTTGCAGGGTCCCTCAGAATTAACACTAACCACACACTTAGGATCCTACAGTTGTGTTTATCCTGGGGGCTAACATGTGTTGTAGGCTATTTAGCATCATATCTGACTGCTACCTATTAGATACCGGCAGCACCCTTCCAGTTATGACAACCAAAAATGTCTCCAGATATTTTGAGGTGGCCCTTGGGCATGAGTAGGGGAGAAGAATCCAGAATTGCTCCCAGTTGAGAAGTACTAATGTATAGCGTGAAGTTCTCAGTAAGAGTACTTATCCAGAGGTACAGAAGTGGATCTGTTACAAAGGCAGAATTAGCAGGACTAGCTCATGAATTCCCTGTAGAGGCCAAGGTAAAGGAAAGAATCAGAAAAGAATCTTGTGTTTTTGTCTTGCACACTCAGAGGATATTGGTATGATTCACTGAGATGAGGAAGACTGGATCACTAGATGATGCAGGGACAGGATAGGTGGAAACTGGAGAATTCTGATGGAGTTATCATAACAAATCAAGCTCAGAAGAGATGTTGAATGAACAGGTGGATTTGAGTTTTGATCAAAGAAGCTTTAACAGCAATCAGACTAGATGAGAATATCTATAGAGACAGTACAGATGGGGGATGGGGTCTGGAAGCCACACTCTGGGAGTGGTTAAAAGAGAATGGACTAATGAAAGAGGTGAAAGAAGAAGAAGAAATCAGAGAGACTGGTACTGTGGAAACCAAGGGAGGAAAAAATGTCAATGTGTTAAATACTTCTAAGGTAATCTGGTAAGAAATGTTAGCTGTTGTTTTATTATAAATAATTTTTAGCTCTCAAAAAATTAGGCCCACAGGCAGATAAAAAAACAGTAATAAGGCACATATTAGGCTATGCAAAGAAGTTAAAATGCTAAAATTTGCAAATCCAAAAGAGCTATCCCAGTGGTAGCGAATGTGTGGCATGCATGCTGCAATGGTCTGTGAAAGCTCTAAAGAGTTCAGCATCACTGACTTGTACCCTTGCTCAAGTGTGCACAAATCTGGGCTCTTTACATTCAAATGTCTTTACAAAAGGCAAAAGTGATCACTTACAAGATTCACAGTAACCATAAAATGAAAACAGACAATGTCAGAGGTCCTGAGAATACACTCAGGTTAGATGACCTGCTAGGAGGACTCACAGGACTCTATACTTAGTCATACAGGTTTATTAAAGTTAGGAGATCAAAAGCAAAACCAGCAAAGGGAAAAGGCACTTGCAGTACAGGCCAGAGGAACAAGCATAATTTTCCAAGAGTCTTCTCCTACTGGAGTCACACGGGATACACTCTAACTCTATGGCAGTGAGCCGTGACAGCATGCATGAAGGGTTGCCTGCTAGGGAAGCTGCTCAGAAACTCAGTGCTCAGAATTTTACTGGAGGCAGTCATGTGGGCATCCTCTGCCTAGCACATACCAAAATTCCAGACTCCAGGAAGGCAAGCAGGTTCATCATAAACCACACTGTTGATAAAAACACGTTGAGCCCCACGCTTATTAGTCTGAATGGTGGGAACTCTTCTGAAATCCAGCTTCCCAGCCACCTGCCAAGGGCCAAACTCACAAGAAAGCCTTTGAAAGCTGTTTCAGGCCTGCTATGTTAACTCCTTTTTTGTACTCAAGCCAAAGCCCAAGAAAAACATAAGTATTGTTGGCACTAAGACTAAATGAGAATTTCTCTGGAATAGGCATTAGGTTAATACACTACAATATTTCTAACATATTATAGATCATCTGGATAGCTAGTAAGCTCAAAACTTTAAGTATTGGGAGACAGTGTAGTGTATAATAAAATAGTCATAGACAGTGATATTTGACAATGTTGATTGCTAATTGTGGTTCGGCTCTGTTCTCCCATTTCTGGCAATAAAACCTACAATTTGAAGATTTAATTTTATGTGTGTACACATCATGAACATCTGCTGGAATAGTGACTGCCACATAATAAACACTCAAAAATAGTGTTGGCATTGGCATTGATGTTAATACTTGCAGTAATAGTTGTTTTATTATTGTCTTTCTCTGGTTAAATATGCCATTACTTTTCATGAATTAATCGACTCTAATATCCACCCTACCATATTTTCAGCTAAATGGCTTTCAGTTTTTCAATTAAAATTTCAGTTGAATAGTATCAGAGGCATTTTAATAAAAAAATTTTTACTGAGCTTGATTAGTTGATGAGAAGTAAATTGCTCATTTTTGATTACTACATTAACTCTGCCTGGCCATTGGGGTGCCATTTAGTAAATTACCTCTTTTAGTACAGTACTCAAAATGTTACCCAAGTGACCAGAAAGAGTTAATAATACACCAACAGGCTGAGCAGTTTCCTACCTTCTCACTATCAGATCAGTCTCATTATATTAAATGTTTTCCTTACACTTGTCATTTTCTTTTAAAAATGAAATTGGATAGTTATTTATTTCTAATATAACTTATAAGTTTAATGAAAGGTATGCTGAGTACATCACAAGCCTTTTAAGGGAATTTGTGGTATTACTGCTCATTCTGTAATACAGAAAATAGTCAGATGAGGGTAATAAATGCATCTTATGCAGTGCTCATGAAGGGCATTATTTTTTGAGGGCACAAGTGATTCCCTGATTTGATCGGAGTACGAAGGAGTCATTGTTATGCCTCCCTAAGTGCTTGAGCACTGAAGAGAATTATGTTTCATGGTATTATAGCAGGTAAACTTTCGTTCAGGCAGGAATCCTGGCTTTTTATAATCTACACATTATCAATCTTCCTGTGGGTGTGCTTTTACTGCTGTTTCTAATACAGCTTTTAATTATTCAAGAGTGACCCTTACTTTCTTATGGATAAGGGTCTGCCCTATTCATAAATCTTAAAATTACATCTCTAATTCAAATATTTTTCCAGGTAGCCTGGGAAAATCATTACCCTCAGTTGGAAAGAATAGTTGACTCCTCAAGTACTAGTTTTTGTAACATAAGAGGTTGTGTTTTCATTGGGTTATTGTTGTCTGGTAATCTGTGAGCCACTTTAAATGTTTACTGTGCTGTCACTATACTGTTATGTGTAACGTTATGTTAAGTGCTTTGAATGATAGAAAACTAATGTATGACTGGTTCAGGCAGGCAGTTACTCAATAGCTGCTTACCTAGAGAACTATATGCGGTCTACTCTGAAACACTGAATAAAAAACCCAAAGAACTTGAAATCTAGTTGGGGAGATGACTGTTGAGGCTATCATAGTATAATACCATTGCATCTGTAAAAATGCAGTAACAGAAAGAAATATGCCAGAAAGAAAGAGCTACTTAGGGAGGTCAGAAATGGGACTCCTAAGCAGTTTGGAAGGCATCAGTGTATCTCCTGGAAAGGAAGCTGAGCTGAATCTTACAGGATAAGTAAGAGTCATCTAAAGAAAACTGTCATTTCTACTAAAGAGGACAATACAAAGGCACAAAGTTAAGAAAAAGAACAAGAGCTTAAGGGCTACTGATATACTAGTTTGTTGTTGCTGGTGCTTTGTTCAAGGAAAAAAGCCAATCTGGAAAAGAAGTGAGCCATCTGATCAAAGATATGATATGGTTTAAATTTGCTGAATTTTTAAATGGAAGTTTAAAAAAAATCACATATTACTCAATTGCCAGTGAATTTATGGTTGCTAGGATTTATTGTCTTATACATTCTTCTGTCAAATCCATGAAGCAGATATTATTATTTCCCTCCTTTTATAGATGAAGAATCTTTTTGTTTAGAAATGCTAACAAGCCATGGATCAGAGAATATAACTGATAGAGATAGAATTCAGTTCTGTAGAATTCCAGAACACAGTGATCACGAGATTAAATAATTTGCTGGAAAAACTGCACAGTAAGTGTGATTGAGAAGGATTTAATGCAAATCTCATTTCCCTGCATAAGAACAGTATTCCGAATGGGTTCTATTTACGTGGAAGACAGAGTCAGGCCAGTAAAAGCTCATGAGACACTGGAGAAAAGTGGTGTATAAGCATCTTGAAGACACAGTACGCATACATGGTGCCTGTCACTGAATACTGCTTTTTGACATTGTAGAGCATCAGTAGAATTACTAATAATGTCTTTCACTCTTAAATTTTTCATTTGACAATAAATCATATTGTTACTTTAGGTATAGAGCATTATATAAACGTCGATTTTTATACTGTGCATAAGAGAGGGTACCACTGGAGGAATAATTTAGAAATGCTGAATTGGAATGTGAGACCAGATTGTTTTCTAATTGTAATCTAGTGAATTATAAATGATAATGGGGGCAATCACTGATTTCACAATAGTATATTCGTAGGGATCGGCCAAATCACAAAATAAGTGTGTTTTTCCTCATAGGCTATGGAGCCTCTGGGATAACTATGTAATTTCCTTGTTCAAGCACGCTCAAATTTGATGGATTTTTATTTTATAGCAATTTCTTTGATATATTAACAGTTCAGATTGCTCTAGCACAGTTACTTTGTGCCTCATCCTTGAATAAATTCAATGCAAAAATTCAGCTTTATGTGTTTGGAAATATAATGTAGAGTACAAGAGGGTAGCAACAATGGAACTGAATTTGCCTTAGATTAATTACTCTGCTTCAGCAAATCTTATGAAAACTTTAAATAGAAGAGTTTTTAACCTTTCCTGTGGCAAAAAAATTTCTTAGTGGGGCTAGGCACTTATGTTCAAACTCTATCCCTCATGTACATATTTTGGTGAATTTTCATTACCTGTCCTAAAATTTTTGTTTGTATTTCTATTTACAAAAAAGAGCTATTGTGGTTGTTTTACTGTTCTCATAGACTGTGCAGTAAAAGTTGAGTACTTCTTCAGCTAGGATTTGGGCAGAGAATAGTCTTACTTCATCTATCTCTTAAGGGACTGCTGTTTATTGTTACTATTTTGTTGTGTTTTAGCAAGCATTCTTCAAATATATAGGCCAAAATTTTCACTTATAAATCTTTATATTGTTAATAAAGTATGGTTATTGTAATGACAATTCCATAATGAATGTATTATGTTACACATTAGTATATGTTGTTAATAGTGTCTTTCTTTCAGATCTAATATAAAAATTCAGTAAAGATATCTTAATACATCTGAAATTCTTGGAATAGTGACTGATACACAATAACCTCTGTGTAAGTGTTTATTATTGTTGGCATTATCCTCCCCTCCCATCTGTTGTTTTGTTTTGTTTTGTTTTGTTTTGTTTTGTTTTGTTTTGTTTTGCAGTACTGGAGATTGAACTCAGAGCCTTAGCACCCCAGTACCCACTCACTCCTTTATTTTTTGAGACAGTCTCTGAGTCTCTGAGTCACTGAGTTGCCATTTCTAGCCTCAAACTGATGATTCTCCTGCATTAGTTTCCCAGAGGGTTGGTATTATAGGTGTATGACATCAGGCCTGGCAATTATTGTCCTTTTTTTTTTCTTTTTAAAATAATAAAATAGCATGTTAGTCTCACAACAATGAAGAATTTATTTAAAAACTACAAATGGAAACTGAGATAATGCCATAAATAACTATGATGTATTTTAATTTACATTAGATTTGCTCAAGTTAACTGTATTTTTTTCTATTGTTATTAATACTACTACTACTCCAGTACATTTTATTTCTGTTTACAGCAAGCCTTCTGTGTAGATCAAGGTTACAACTTGTAATTATGTTGGCATCCAGTGGTCAGCTGCCACTGTCCAGAGGAAAATTGGTTGAGGTTTGTAAGCCATTCTTATGAAATTAACATCCAAATAGCTTCTCAAGTCTTTCTTCTATTGGTGTAGCATTGCTCTAACAGTAAGGGTGCAAGACCATTGAATAGAAATGTCACAACTAATGCCTCTACTGGCCATCCGAACAAAATAGCTGCCAATTTGCATGCTACGCTTTTTAGTTTCAATGAAATTCCAGTTCGAAACTGTGAGATTTCTTAATGGCTGATGACAGCTCACAAGTGGGTCAGAGGTAAGTCTTGGTTGCCCCCCAAAAAGTACACCCTTTTTTTCTTCTCGCCCTGAAGAAACATTGATTTGCTGGGCAAAAAAAAGAAAAAAAAGAAGAAGAAAAAGAAGTAACTGCTGCTAGTGTTTAGGCCTGGTTCCCTTGTTTTCCTGCTTTGATGACTTAGAAGCACCCAGTGCACACATAAAAACATTTTGTTATTTTAGGCTTTATTTCGTAGTGTGGAGCTTATTTCTAATAGCTCTTAGTGAAAATTTCTGCGATGTCACTATCTAGTTTGCTTGAAAGTTTCAACTGTTAGTGTTATAGTATCAGAAAGCTTAGGCTTAACGCAAGTAACTATCACATATTTTGTTTGTCAGGTGGAATATTTTAAGCACTTTTACTGCATGATAAGAGGCCTATTTTCCCCCCTTATTTGTTTGCTTCTTATATATTCAGTGACTGTTTACTGAAAGCCTGACAATTGGCAAAGATACTTAAATGGTAGGGACTTTAAAGGAATATCAAGATTACTTAAAAAATAAATAGATGTATCTGTTTCAGTGAGGAAGAAGTAAAGATTATAGGAAAGTATAATAAAATATAGTATGGATAAAGTGTTAGGACATTCTGACACATATATGCCACTTCGTTAAGACTTACCTTGTCCAGTTTCTAGACCTTTTCCTGGTTCATCTTTTTCTTTTTAATCTTCTCTTAGCATTCTGTGGAACTCATCCATAAACCATAATGTGTTAGTTAACATGAGTCAGTGGTGAGTTCTTAAATTAGTATTCGAAAAACTAGCTTATACAGTTAGTTCATCAGGAACCAAAATCTGTAATTGCTAGATGTCTCAGTCACTTTTCTCATCACTAGCACATACTACTTGATATTCAAAATTTAAGAAAAGGTTTATTTTGGCTCACAGTTTGTGGAAGTTTCAGTCCATAATCAGGTGAATCCAAGGGAGGACAGCATAGCACAGGGGTATAGCAGAGTTAGTTGCTGATGGCATGGCACACAGGAAGCACAGAGAAGAGAGTATGGAAGGTGGAACAGGGGAGGGAGGTATATCCTTTCAGGTCACACCCCAGTGACCCATCTCCAACCAGGCTGTGCCTACCAACAGCAGCATAAACCACTGATGAGTACAGTGTCCCCCAAGAGCCCCACTTATGAATGTATGAGGTTTTGGGAGGATATCTAGATATAAACCTGGATATATTCTCACTCTATAAATACCCTTGATGTCTTTTACTTTAGTATCTCTTTTTTCTATTATTCAGTTTTCTAATGATGTTCTTTGAGGTCTTACCAGTTCCTTACAACAGCTACTTTATCTTTCTGTTTCATGCTCCATTACTCCCTAAACCAAATTCTCAAATTTAGTCAACTGTTTACCATTCCTGACTTGGGCAATCTGCCTTCTCTGTTTTTTCTTTGACTCTGTACTTGCAGATGTTTTCCACTTGCAGGTAGAATATCCTTGTTTCTCCTCATCATGGAAGAGATTGTTATTGTCATCTGTTTGCCTTTGTTTGAAACTTTTCTGTGACACCATCTCCACATGATCTCATTGACCCCAAAAGTTTACATTTTCCACAGTATAATTGCATGGCTGTGACTAGATACTTAATTTTGTCTGTAGATAAATCTGTGGACCTGTCTATGTAATGTTGTATACTTCGATTATCTTCTAAAGCTTCCCAGAACATAATTTGGTGTTCTGAGAATGTGCACAAATACAAACTAATGCATATTTGTTTGTCAATGGAGAAAGTGAACTCATCTTGCTGTTCACTGACTGTTCTTGGGGGAGTGCATTGTTTATAATCTCAGTGATTTGTTTTTCATTAAGTGGGACTTCTTAAGCACTTTCTATGTGCTTTTGTCTGTATTTTTTGAGCAGGAGTAAAAATGCTGGTAATGTTTGGTGCTTGAATGTTTAAATATAGAAGTTAATTGGTCCAGTGTACACCTATAGGTAGTATTTAAATTTACATTTCAGGCAAGTGGATGCACATTCTCTATTTAGCAGATGAGAGTAATAGACTGCAGCAAACAGAAAAATGGCTATTTTGCCAAATGTAGGCCAAGGAAAAGTTTGATGAAACAATTTCATTAAAAATTATTTATAGAATGCCTAGAGGCACAAGGCATTTTTCTAAGTGCTGAGAATACAAAAGCAAGCATGCCAAACAAGATCTGATACCTCAGGAGTTTATAATTGAACAAGGCAAATTAATGAAATGATCAAAAAATAAACATGCGGTCACCACTGATATGGAGTTCACTCAAGGGACTGTTTCTTAAACTGAGATTTGAGGGATGATTGGAAAATAACTAAGGACAGAGGAAGAGGAGAAAAAAGAAATTATAGGAATGGGGTTGAGCATATAGAAAGTAGTAAAAGGAAGGCACAGTTGAGGAATTTGAAGATGATTGATGCCATGACACAGATAACAAAGGAACAAAATAAAAAGGTAAATAAAAAGGATTTCACTGTCCAGCCAGAAAGCAAGAAAGATTGCTGGCGTTAGAAGAACGTAGTCGTTTGTATGTACAGGTCCTCTCAAGCCTCAAGCACTCAAAGGGTTGCTTTTGGGAAGTGATGAGAACCTGGTTGGAGGAGATGGCTCCCTGGGAGAATGATCTGAAGGGTGTGTCTCCCTCCCTCACTCCTGCCTTCACACGCTCTGCTTCCTGTCCATTGTGCCTTGGGCACCTTCGTCTCTCTCATGCCCCTGTGCCTTAGGGCCAGCCAACTATGGACTGAAAACCTTTACAAACTGGACCAAAATAAATGTCTCCTCCTTTGAGTTGTGGGTGTCAGGTCCTTTTAAATTGAGCTTCAGCAATGAGAAAGTGACTAATAGAAAGGATATGGTGTAGTATTTTGAAATTATTGCTTTGACTACAGTATACAACATATCTGAGACTGCAAGAAAGCAGTAATGAAGTTGAAGACAAATAGGTGGATGTTGTAAGATATCCATGAGAAGATACCAATATAGATTGAATATAATACTGAGTGAAAAGGTGTCCAGAATAACACCTACACGTACAATTTGCATGAAAGGATGGATAATAGTGCCATTTTCTGAAATGGGATATACAAAAAAAGAAAAAGATTTTGGGGCTAGAGCTTTAGTCATGAGTTTTCTTTTGAACATACTGATTGTGATGCATTTGCATCATCCAAGTGGATATCAAGTAATTGGCTAAATATGTGGCTGAATAGCTCAAGAGAAATGTCAGTGTTATAGGTGTAAATTTTAAAGTGATCATTATGTAGTCATAACTGAAGATGTGTAGATGATGTACTTAACCAAAAAGCACAGTGAGAAAAGAGCCCTGAATAATTCTGTATTTTGGGGCTAGGTAAAAGAGCAAGAACCTACAAATAGAATGAGAAGTTACAACCAGAATGATGAAGAGCATTAAAGTAGCATGTTACAAAAGACAAGAGCGGGCATAATCAGTGGGATAGCTATCTAGATACTAAGAAAGATGAAAAATACATGTCTTTTGGGTTTATTTACATGGAGACCATTGGTAATCTTAACAGTGATTTGCCAAGAGGGATAGACCAGTTGGAATGTATTAGGATATGAGTGGCATATGAGCAAATGGAAACAGTGAAAACAGGTGACTCTTTTGAGAGGTTTGACTGTGGACAAAGAAGAGAGTAATAATGTAGTAGCAAAATGTGGTCCAAGGAATATTTTAGTTTGTTTAAAAATTATTCTGAATTGAACAACTTCAAGTGCTGCTCACAAGAGGTGGAGAGGAAGAGATTGGGCGTGTAAAACAAGCTTGTGATCAACAACAGTTAGTATCATTCAAATGATACTGCATCTTCATATAACATAACATTCTCTATAAGCCCAACATTTCACTAAATATATTTATTCATTCATTGAACAAATACTAACATCATGCTGGCACACACCTATAATCCCAGTACTTTGGAGGCTATGACAGGAGGATCACCTTAAGTTCAAGGCCAGCCTGGGCTATAATAGCATGACTCTGTCTCAAAACACAAAATAGTAATTGAGTGCCTTCTGTGTGTCACACACTGATCCAAGTCCTGGGAATATAATTATGGAGGTTCCCTGAGATACAAAAGATTTGGTGTGGATTGGATTGAGTTTGAGGTAAAATCAAAAATTTCGTTTTGGCCATGTTAAGTTGAGATATCTGTGAGGACAGGTTGCTTAGTTTTTTGATTTGCTATATCTCTAGGCATTGTGTAGCTGGCCCACTTTTAAACACTTTTAAACATAGTGTCAGTGAGGCAAATTCCATTCCTAATTTCATTTTACAGGTGCAAAAACTGAAAACCAAGAAATTTTAAATAACTTATTCTATTTCAAGAGTTGATAAATGGTACCCAATAAGGAAACCCAATTTAACAGCCCAAATTCTTAACCTCTACTTTGGATTCCAAAATGCACGGTGTTTTTGCAACACTGAGGAATCTCTAATGTGACTTAAATAGCAGGTTAAAGTTAGAGGACTGTATTAAGCAGTATCATGTGCTAGCTGCCATCTGAGTTACCAGTTTGAGATTTTATTCTAAAAGCTATAAAGAATATATCTCTATCTCTATCTCTGTCTCTATCTCTGTCTGCCTGTCTCTCTTCCTCCATCCCTCTCTAGTCTAGAAAGGACAGAGAAATAGACCGCTCAGAGACTTAACTGTTTCACAGATTATCCAAAAAATAAATAAAGCAGCTACTTATGAAAAATCAAAAGAATTTTAATTGTAAGAGATACCTGGTTTTTTTAAATAATCTATAAATGCCCCACCCCTAATTAGAATAGATGACTTTAAAAAGTTACCCTCCCCTTTTGCTCTCTATATTTGTATATGTATGTATTATCTGAATACATACATATGAAATTCTTTAATAGGTTTGTAGTGTGTTTGTATTTGTAGAATTTGATCTTATGATCCCTGCTGAATTAATCCTCTGTGTTTTCTAAATCATAAGTATGCATATTTTTATAAAATAAATATCTTCTTTTCCATTTCTTCATGTTCCTAATGTGATTTAATTTCTCATGAGCAAGCAGGGCCTTGACCTACAGCTACTTACATCTGCCTATTTGTTTAGTACAGCAGAGAATTATGGTTAAGCAGAGGAACAGTATGTGTATGTGTTTGCTTTGCAAACATTCTTCCTTTCTCAGTCCAGAACACACTGCAAGCTCTTAATTTTGGATTTTTTTGAGTTTGTTCATAGAAATAGAGTACAGTGTTGTATAGATTTATTTCTAAACTATATCATACTTTTTTTTGCTTCATAGCTATTTGATAATGTCACAAATATGAATTCCTTACTATTAAATGTTCTTGAATAATATTCCTTTGAAATAAAATAGTGAGCTTTACACTTTTCTTTGTGTAATATCCTAACGTGTAATTTTTTTTTTTGAGTTTTTTCCCCCGGTTCCTTCCATGTCATCATCTTAATTTGGTCCACCAGTCGTTGACATGTGCATTCACATGAAGGTTGTCAGGAACCAACCTTCATTTCAGTGAGAGGCAGTCGCTAAGTGCTGTTTCATCTATGCTGTTTTAATGCCAAATGCCAAGTCCACTGCCAGTACACCCCAATGTGCACTGGTTGAATTTCCTTTGGAGTTCCATTCCTTCAGCTTTCATAGTTTAACTAAATTATATTTTAAATGTTACTTGACAACACCTTCTAAAATTTTCTTCAAATGTTTTGTAATTACAGATACTAAGGCACCAAAAAGAAATACATGCTTCACAATAACTAGTCTTTTTCTAATAGTCTGTTGCCCTCCAATAAAACAAAATACAACCACCACAAAACTCTTGCCATATTTTATTGGAATAGAAAAAGACACTAACTGTGGCTCACTCTTCAGAACTGTTCTATCCGAACCTAGATTTTCCTTGTTTTAGAAAACATGAGATACCTTGAGATGCCTTCAGTAGACACACAAGTTTTAAGACCCTGAAATGCCCATATTTAGAAAACTGCCTCTTAACAACTCTCACACAGGTTGCTAAAACTTTGGACTAGAAAACAAGGAACATATTGACCAGGCCTCCACAGCTCTGTTGGGAAAAGGGTACTTCCATGACCCCACCGGCAGGCGTGCTCATTGATCCTGACGTTGATTGTTTAGTCACTCAATTACATGTTCTACTCCAGAGATGTCAAATTTGTGGCATATGTGTTAACAATCCCACTTTTATAACTTAAAGTAGGTATGAATAATAGCTGTGGCAGTGTTTCCCACTGAATTCAAAGGCAGCCTTTGAATCTTTAACACAGTAGTCACTATACATTGTCAACCTTGCTTTAGAAAGGGAGCACTAGCACTCCTGGAAATCCTTATTCTCACTGCATTCCTGTGTCATCCATCTCCTCTTCCCACCCAACTCCTGTACTTTTTCACAATGACTAGACTCTAATTTTCATAATTGCTTTATTGATGTTTTCCAAAGCACTTTAACAAAACTGACATCAGAGATGATGCGGGCTTATCTCCCCTCCTTTTCCTTAGAACCTAGCAATAGTTTAAACTAGGCAGTGAGGTGCAGAGGTTAATACAGAATTTTAAGAATATATAGTTCTAAAGTGTCCAGTCACATTGCAGTAAAACTTGATTCTCAGAACTATGTATTGTGTGCGTGTGTGTGCGTGTGATGTGACGGAGTGCATATGTTACAATCAAGTAAAATGTCTGTGCAGCAGTTATAGACCCAAAAATTCACTTTAAAGATTTAATCCCAGCCAGAGAAAAATTCATGACTTGGGAATATATTTTTAAAATAAAACCTTTTACTTCAATTCTTTCCCAATAAAAGATGGATGGAGTAGTTATTGCTCTAAGATGAAGTACACAACAGAATAAAAATCTCTCTGAGTAAGAAAAAGTATGTTGTTTGAATTTTCCAGCTCATCTCATGGAATTTCAGGATTCTGCAATTGCTTAACTGCTCCTAGTTCTCAGAGTAGGAATGCGCATTAGGTGAGTTCTTAGAGGGAATGGACAGGCAAATGTTGGGCTTGTTGAAGTAGGAGAACCACAGTCAGTCCACCCACAGTGAGAGTCAGGCTTCCAGGCTCAGCAGTTGTCACTGCGGAGCCTGCTTTTGAAGTATTTTCTTTGCTTAATTGCCTTTGCTTTTGAGATCTTTTCAGAAGTATTTTCTTTTAAAATATCATGAATTCTTCTAGTCTTTCATATAATACAAGAATCACAGCAGACTTGTAATCTGTCAAGTACGGTTAAAAACATGAAGGCATTAAGGACAGAATGAGGATTCTGGAAGAAGAAACTGCAGTCTAACTGTAAACGTGCTTTCTCTCTCCTTTTAGTCTGATTATAAAGAAATATATGTAAGCAAAGAAAATAAGAAATTTTGGTTTCTTTGCACTTTTTATATGTAGTAGGAAATCAAAATGGAAATTCTTATTTGGCATTGTAACTATGTATTGGAATCTTACTAATATGTAAAAAAAGTTAAAAGTCTTAAAAATTCTATTCAAATCTAACACCTGTTATTTTACAAAGAGTAGCTTTTTAAAAATTAACCAAGACGACTAATGAAATAATTTGGAAATTTAAAAATAAAAAGTCAGCGCAAATTCATATCATAGAATTTAGAACAAAAAAAAATCATACTTCCTAAAAAAATACTTCCTAAAATAACTTATGTGAGCATATGTACGTATATAAATGGTTTATAAATTTAAATACGGATAAGACTTTGAATATGCTTTATTCAAAATAAATGAAAAATAATTATGCTTTTATATACAGTTACACTGTAGCTTTGCTCTGCTTACTAAGAGGAAATCCTAGGGTCACAGTTCCTGAATTAACTCCTGTTTCCTTCTTCTCTTTCCTGCTGTAATAAATCCGTATCTTTTCTCTCAAGTAGTAACATCTTTTGCATATGTTAGTTTCAATATCTGGTGAACTAGTTTGTTGATTTTTGTTTTGTGAAACCTTATTCTGATTTAATTGCTAGTCTCTGATGCTTAAAATATGTCCTTCAGACTTCTTGGGCTTTTATCACTAGAGACAGGTTATTAACATTTCTAACACCATGGATATGTAGAGGATATCACTATAAATCTGTCCTCCCTTAATGTGAACTATTTAAGGTTAAAATAAAAGATATCTATTTTTGTAACTTTACACTTAATATAGTGCTTAACCCAGGACAGTTACTGAATAAATGCTTCTTGAATGAAGTCCACATATCCTGTGGACTAGGACAGGTTCACCTTACCTTGTATTGGAGGGGATAAGCTATGCTTCCAGGAACAAGTCAATTAGGAGATGCTTTAAGTAGGTTTTTTTAAACTTTATGTAATTTTATATACTTATGTAGAAGCATATGAATCTTAACTATAAACTCATATATATAATTTTACATATAATTATATATATATGTGTATGAATTATCTCTTCACTTTCCTGTAAGAAGCCAAAGATGATAAAACTACCTTTTTTATTACAAAGCTGTCAGCTAACCTTTTCTGATTGTTATTTTTTAGGTTCATATCTGAGGTTCAGTTCATGCTAATAATTATTTTTATGAAAATGTAAACAGAAATGCCAGGATGACTGTATAAACTGTATAAACAAACAAATACATGTTAAGTGAATTTGCATGAAGAAATAACTTCTCAAACTGGGATGAATAAAAGTAGTTCTAATAAAGTTCAGTCAATCTCTTATGAAGTATATAAGAGAATATTAATATAATGATAAAATTATAAATACATTTTCATAAAACTCAAGCAAAGTATCATTACTCTTATTTGGCTTAATGTGATGCGCTCTCTATTCATTATGTAAAGGAGTGAAATTTGATAATCATGGAGTAGTATTCTAACATTGCATCATTTTCTGTATTTAAAGTTAAATGATGTGTGACATTTGGGGTTGATGATCTGTACGTCAGCTTGAGCCTCAGCAGCAGTTTTTCAGGTGTTAGCTATTTTCTTTTTCCCCCACCATCATTTAAAAGTAACAACAGAAGTGTAACTCTTGATTTTCTTTCTAGTGGTGGGTGACATGTGGTGTTGCAATGATTGCTGACCCATTAATTCATCATTTATTGAACATCTGCTTATGTTTCAGAAACTGCAAAGATTTACAAGACACTTGGTTCCTACTCTCAAGGATCTCTCAGCGTAATTAAGTGATATTTAAACATTTTATTTTGCATTGGTTGGACCTTTATCAGAATTCGGTTTTGCTGCACCATTCTGAAACTTGAAGAGCGTTCTGAGAGCCACCAAGCTAATTAAAGGATTAGAAAATGAGACTCGTGTGAAAAAAACTCAAGAACTGAATTATTTAGTAGAGAGGAGGGAAAGCCAAAGGGAGATGTATTAATCGTTTTGAAGATGTAATGGATGGTGACCATCTGGTCCTAGTTGGTCAAAGATGGGAAAGAAAAAAGTAGATTAAGCTAAAGATTGAGATATTTGAGTTAGACTTGAAGATTAAAGACTATGTGAATTATTTTAATATGAGCCTTATTAATGAATGTATTTATTACATTTTCGTGGGTATCTTAAAATTCTGTAAGTTATTCCTGAAGTTACTCCTGAAGAAAGTACTTAAATCTTGACTGAATTTAGGTATCAACTGAAAAAGAATGTTCAAAATTCTGTGGAGTGCTTCAGAAAATGATAGAGCTTAGCAGGGAGAGGATTAATGTGTATCTTCAGGATATGCTGGATACTGAATCAATAAAGTCAGATGATTACTACAAGGGCTGCCCTGTTGCAAATATATCTTAATTTCCTCTTGCAATCTTAATGGATCATTTAGAAATTTGAATTCAGTTACTTAGCAATATTTTGATCTTTTAATGACTAACGTTTATTTTTAAAGTTTCTTATTCCTTTGCTCAGTTGCATATTATTAGGGAATATGTCTTCTAAAAGTTAAAACTTTCATTCAGATTTGAAAAGCATCCTTGCTGTTAGCTTTATAGCACTTTTTCATAGCATAACAGCTGATAACTTGTTTAGGATATAAACCTTCAAAGACCATGTAGAGTGAGAGTCCATCTGCTTTGTGATTTAACTTCTTTCAAAGCCTCTGATTTTAAAACCCTTTTACTTCAGGTGCCAAATTTTCTGAAAACACAAGAGCCCTTAACTCATTCTTTCCTCTTAGCCAAATGAACATTTTATGTATACCCCTTTACCATAGATACTGTAATCTAATACTCACTAATATGCTTAAGAAAGTGTCTTAAGTTTTTTTCTTCATGAAAAAGCTTCTGTATCAAATTACCCATGTTCAGTCTTAGTTACTAATGTATGTACATATGTGGTTCCTGACAAAAAACTAGACTGGGAAGATGAATATACCTTCCATCCATTGGAACGTGGATCCGATGGAAAAAGCTATCCATTGTTCTTCTCACAGGCTTTGGGAAAGTTAAGGAAACATAATTTTTTTAAAAAAATTTCTTCTTCATTTCTGATTTGATTAATCTATTTTTGTGTTTTTATTCCTCAACTGCAATGCCATAGCTCTGTTTGTATTGTTATTCTAACATGCATTTGCTCAGTTTAAACAGCTCAGTTTTTGCCAAGAGATGATTACTGTCTTCTTTGCATATAACTTGCTAAGGTCAAGTTTTATAGTGTGACTGAACAGTAGTTAAACCGCATTATCCCTGTAATTCGTATTTTTCCAAGAATTGTGGTTTTGTACCTATTTATTTATTTGACCATGGTGAGGATTGAACTCCACAGGTGGGGAATCACTCAGATAACCTTTTCTCCTTAATGAATAGAGACAAGACTACTGAATAGTTCACCTGAATGTCGGATTCTCAACTGTCAGAGGAAAATGGCCTCTATACCATTGTCGTTATTGAAAATTTTTCTCTTAAGAAGTTTCAAGCTATTCACCAAGTAAGAAATTTGTAAATGACAAATGATTCCTTTTATAAGGAGACTCTCCCAGGTCAGCTGACCTGTCAAAAGTTTAGCATACTCTGACATGATAAAATCAAAGATACAGTCTCGTTAATACATAGTGAGGAAACAAGGACTCCAAAAGAATCTCAAAAGGGCACAACTGGTTCTGCAGTGAAAGGAGCATCCATCAATTTTAAAAACTAGGACTGGTACTAAAGGGCATCATTGTCTCCAAACAGCGATGAGGTTAGGGTCTAAAAATGTGGCCCCTAATAATTCTACACAGTGAGTGGTTAAAGTCAAATGCTATGTGCCCTATTCTTGTAACCCATTCTTGTTTTATTTGAACTATTATGATATAAGCAGTAAGAAGAAAATCATGTGTAGCAAAACTATGAAATTCAAAAATATTAGTACTTAAGGCATTTAAAGAAGGAAAGCCAAGTTAATTGTTAATCTAACATTTAAACAAATGATTGTTAAATGTTGCTTTACTTTTTAGTGTTTATTTTAAAACTCCGGATTGGAAAAATCTAAGAATTGCTATTTTGTGCGTGTGTGTGTGTCTTGGAAATTTCCCTTACATGTTGGCAGTGTACCTGCATCAGGAAAAGAAACTCACATTTATGTGGTGCCTACTAGGAGCAAGCCAATATACCTAGTAGAATGTGTGTGTGTTGACATATATGTGATATGTAATGTTCATAGTCCTAAGATTATTTGAGATCATTAACCTTGTTATGCAGTTAGAGAATACATGGTATGTAAAGGTTAAATAACTTGCCCAAAGTCATACTATCATTAAGTGGCAATTCAAATGCAGATCTCTTTAAAAGTCGTAAAGAAAAAAACTAACCAAAATAATTCTAACGGGTTGGGGATTTAGCTCAGTGGCTGGAGCACTTACGTGGTAAGCGCAAAGTTTTGAGTTCAATCCCCGGTACCAAAAAAAAAAAAAAGACAAAGGAATTCTAAGACAGAGCCCACTTCATCATATCATGGGAGAGGGAGAGGGTTAGTAGGTAATTTGTCTTTCTGCAGCTTTTATTTTCTATTTCCACTTTTTTCTTTTTAAGCCCCTTTTTTCCCCTTTTGTAAATGATTTACTTTCCTGTTCCCCCTCCAACTGTTTCCAAATTCAAGTCAGTGAGCAGTTTGAAAGTTTAAAAAAAAGGGAGAATAAGGAGGTAGAACTATTGGGTATCTTTAAAATTTTAAGTCTCTGTATCTCTTAATACAGCAATAGCCTGTCTTTTAAAAGCATCAGTGAATGTGGTTACTTCTTTCACTTTAATGACACATTATGAACTTATACTAAAATTGTATGGTGAAAGGAAAGTAAGAGCATAGTTAACATAACTAACTATTCTAATACAATTAGCCTGTAGCTAACCAGGCAAGTATGACACCGAATCATCCTGTAATGTTCAGTACAGTTCATTTTTGAATCAGTTATAAATTTAGCTGTTTGTCAATTAGTGACAACTTATAAAGTTTTGTATTTTTAATATAAAATTCTTTATATAAAGGAAAACACATATATTAAAATATAGACTTAAATGCCTTATATAAATTTTAAATTGTTACCCTTCAAGAAATAATGTGTGATTATTGCTTCCCCATTAAGTGCAGGGTTATTTCAGTCTTACTTAATGTATCATGCTTTCGTGGTTGACATTGTTAGTATAATTTTATTAGGCTAGCTGCCTAATAGTAGTAGTGAATGCTTTAGAAAATTATATTCATTATATTAAAAAATAATTCATATGGCTTGGAGCTTAAATATATATTTGGAGCTTAAAATACATTTAAAATGGCAATACTATATTAGACATGAAATTTTGTGCCTGGTCATAGTGTTTAATAAATGAGCATTAAATCAATGTACTAACAAATAACATTAATACAAATTAAATGAGTACAGTATCAAGGAAAACTCTTCATATAAAGAAAAATGTATTATGATATAAACTTAAATGCATTATATAAATTTCAAATTGTTACCCTTCAAAATGCAATAGTTATTGATCATGCTTTTATGATTTGTAAATTATTTTTTCCAATTTCATGAAAATTAAATTTAAAATTTTAACTCATTAATCCATGATTAATTTTTAAAATAGGCATTTGTTATTGTGAATGGGTAACTTCTTAGGACCTGATGTTTAATGCAAAAACTAATAGTAATACTCTTTTTCTGTTTAGTCTCTTTCTCTGTCCATCACCAACTGGAGCTTCATTGTCTCAACCCATTAAGAGCAGCCCTTTTCCTAGGAATGTAAAATCTGGCTGGAAGGTACAACCTCCCTTTTTCTTAGTAGACCAAGGATTCCTATTGTGGAATGCAGTGGGCATGAAAGCAGCAATTTTACAGCACAAAAGCTCCAATAACATTTACTTCGGTTGGCTGAGATTGAAATGCACACAGGCACTGCTCAGTCTTGGTTGCTTAAGCACCAGCTTTCCTTGGCTTTTTGCCACTTTGTGCATTTCAAAGACACAGGTCCTTGAAGGAGAAAGTATTTTCCTTGTAACTGCAGTGGAGTAAACAGACCATTCAGGCATAGTTTATTGTATTACAAACTCAATTCTGCAAACTATTCTAAAATTGAATACAGCAAATTAATTAGTGAAATAATTTGTTCACTAGAATTCATAAACATGAACTAGTCTACTTAAAAAGTAGAAATTTTCTTTACTAAACACCCTGAAAACTTTATATTTAGAGAATAGTGACTTATTTCTGAAAAGTTTTACCTATTAAAGCAACAGGGCCCACATTATAAAAATGTCATTCATGTCTCCTGCAGTCAGTATCTTGTTGAATTAATTTGGGAAATCATTAGCCAGCACCCATTTCACTATAAAGCATACACTGATAGGACCATCACACCTATAGAATGAAAGTGTTGGCCACACTGTCATATAAGGAAAAGAAAGAGAAAAGCATAACAGATAGACATGCAAATATATTTAAATATCCAGCTCAGTGAGCTAGATAAAATGTAGAAGCACATTGTTTTCCTTTACTTCACCAAAAATGCTAAAAGATAGGCAAAGGGAGCAAGAAGGCAATGTATTAGGTTAACCTGGAACAGTGATGAACACCTTTTAGAAGTGAGTGGCCAAACTGCAACCCGGCCCACTTATTTATTACAAAGTGCCAGCACTGCAATTATACCTGAATACAGAGGTTTTAGTTTAAAAAAAAGAAAATCTTTTGTCTTAAAAGAAAAAGAACACACATGCCAATAGGTTCGCCACCCCTGGCCTAGAAGTAGCATTCACTTAATGAATCCAATTCATTTTATTTCTACAGCTAGTTTTTTGTATCATATATATATATATATATATATATATATATGTAGTAAGAATGAGTTACTAAATGTGGTTAACTAGGTATTATCTCCTTTTTACAGTATTTTCCTAGATTCTGTATTTTTTTCTTTTGTGAATCTTCACATTATGAAAATCCCACATAAAATGCAAAATAAAATAGCTTTCAATGTCTACTTAATATTATATTTAATAATGTTCATAAATCAGTTCTAACTATGTTAGATCAAACTGTAAATCTTGAAATGATAACAAAACTTTGTAAAATGATGAGGATTAGTAACTGGGATCCTATTTATTGTTTATATTCCAACTCCGATCACTTAGGTAGAGAAAAATGAAACAGTCTGAGCTCTTTAAAGTCATTTTCTCTAAGTCATTTTCTCTAAGTAAATTATGATGTATCTAAATATCTATAATGTGGTTGTTTTTCACCATCGTTAAATAAGTTGGGGCTCAACTCTTAATATTTTCGAATGCTCATTTTAAAAAAAGGTCTTGGGTTTTATTAAGCTAACAAATGAACCATTTTCTCCAAGAACTTCAAGCATGACCCTGTTAATCCGTGTGACAATAGTCTTCCTTATTGATGAATTGGGCTCCTGCTCTCTTTAATCTACATATTGTCTCTATCCAGTGATGCTCAAAGAGAAGCCATTCGGCACTAAATTACTGAAGTTGGAGTTCAGAGCAGTCTCCCTTTTTGCACCCCACACATTCTAATTAGCACCCCAGTGCACATAGGTGTAAACTCACTTTTTTCCTCATCACTGCACCTCTCTCTGCTCCCCTCAGCCACCTCAGCTGCTGCACCATTGCCACATCGGCCAAGAATCAGAATCAGAATAGAGAGTGCCCCTCAGATACATTCGTGCATCTGAAGACGTGATGTGCACCAGAAACCTTTTCCCTTGATGTGTGCACAATTTATATATGTTTTCACTAATTTATTTCTGAGTAAATATATATATAAATATATATATATATATATATATATATATATATATAGCTGTAACAACTTCTAACCTGTGCATTCCTGAACTGTAATCTTGCTTTATCTGACTGATTTTTTCTTCTGCGTATCAGAAACAATGAGAACTTGTAGAGAGTCTGAGAAGGCTCTGTCTGTTGTCTTATGATGCGTTCATCTTGTGCCTACAGTCTGATTTCTCTCTGATGTATTAAGGAAGGGTTAAATGGCATCTGAGGTAATCTTGAGTTTCTGGGTTACTTTGCAGTAGTTTGCACCCGTGGAGTGTAGAACAGGAAAGAAGGGGAATGACCCAGCCCTGTTACTACACGCCTATAGCAAGAGCACTTAGAAAACAAGTGAAGCGCTCCTAATGAACTGTGCTTTTGGTTCTTTCAATCTGCACAGCTTCTCCATCAGGGTTTACAGCTGGACTCTAGCTGTAATTGCTACTGGGATGAGATGCACAACATGGGGTGTCAAAGCTAAGTACTTACAGTGTTTTAGTGGCCAGAAATATATGGCATGGTAGGAGCATCAGGCTTCATGAAATTCACACTTGTATATCTTCATGTTCCTCACCCATTTCTGACATGCTGCTGATTTGCCAGCAGGCACTCTAGATGAAGGTGATAAAAATGGCAATGCTGAAAGATGTTGTTTCTTACAGGAGACCCTACATCAATTGGGTAAGAGGAAGTAGATTGGGGATGTAAATGCACAAAAGCCTCTGTAGCCATTCTTCAGTAAAGAGAGTTGGTTTTAGTCTCATTGATGCAATGAAAATGAAAAAAGATAACAGTTTTAATCTTATTATTATATAGTACAAAATGACACACATTAAAGTATTTCTCCTAACGTAAACAATTCTGTATCCCAGTAGCATCAGCTCTCAGACCCCTGTTCTGATTTGTCATTAGATATAAATCAGCTTTTATGCTTGCTTCTTCTAAAAAAGCTTTGAAGCCTAATGTTTTCTTGAGACATTATAGTTTTAAAGAGGTTAAAATTGATAGCTTCTCTAGAGAGAAATATCATGTCCAAAATTATAATATAAGAATAATCTGAATGCCCATGCAGATTTACCCTTGTGGTTATTTAAGACATAATCAATAAGTCTTAGATTTTAATGAAATTTTAGTTGGTACCATAATTCTACAGTGAGTCTCCAACCTAGTTAGGTTGTTCTTTACTATTACTTTTTACATGATCTACTTTGTTCTTTCTTGTGTTTTTTACATGATTTAGTTTTCTTTTTAAAAAATCTGCCTCTTGTGTCTATCCAGTAAAAATACCTTTAATGCTTACATTAACTTATCTTTAAAGCAGTTTTTAACAAGCTACCCCCTCATACACACCTGTGAACAATACAGTGCACAGGACACAATTATGGAAATAAATTTGCCAAAAGTGATGTAATGCAAGGATTTCTCCAAGACCCCTGATAAAAATAAGTATCCTTGTTTCCATGAAAATGAATTCCTTGTTCTCTGGTCGTTACTCAGATCAAGCTAGTTTTGTTTAATTACAATAAAATTATAACCACTGATCAAAAGATCTTTTGTGCTGTGTTAAATTCAGACTTTTGCTTTCCTTAACATATTCACTTACGTTTTTAAGATTGACTTCTAATAGCACAGCCAGAAAATGCCAGCAGGATAACCTGACTTGGGAAAAAAAAAAACGTGTATCTTATAATAAACTCTTATGATTTTTTCTGTTGATATTTTTTAATGTCCAAGGTTTGTAGCATTCTTATCATAAACTTTTTTTTTCACTTCACAATTTATTTCATTTAGAATTTCTTTATAGTGTATGTTTTTATTGGAATGAGTTTGAGAAGTAGAGAATGTGGAATTCCTATGCATTCTAAGAAGAATGAATAACTAACACAAAAGGAGAGAGGGAAAGAAGGGATGGAGGGAGGGAATAAAACAGACAGACAGACAGAATGAGAATGAATATGAATATGGATATCAATCCTGTTACAGTGTCCAGAAGCAAGTCACTTGAATTAAAATTTCAAAACTAGTTTCACACTCACACACACTCACACACACATACACACACACACACACCCCTATTCATTGAACACAAAGAAAAGCTGAAAGATTTAAAAATACAAAAGGCAATTGGAATAATAACATGGCACAATTTTTTTCAAATTTGTTCTTTGACATCAAATTCAGAATGGATTCCATTCTGCCGATGATTCAACCATTTAATATTTCAAAACTTTGGTTATTCCCTAGAGTTCAATTCTACCTGGGCTGCTTCTCCTGGAAACAGTGATTTCTCAGTAATGCCAGCAGAAGCAACAGAGTGAAGCTAATGCAGTCACTCTGCTAGGGAAGAGAGATTTGCAAGCTTAGCAAAGCCACATTTTCACTTATTTTTTCCTACTGGTTAATGCCATCAGTGGGTGGTCATGCCTGCTCTGTTCTTGAACAAAGGACTTCCTTCTCAGGAGCAGCAGGAATAAAACTGACAAGTATCACATCTGTTTCATGCTGCTTCTCCAATTCCCATGGGCAAGCACCACATACATAGCAGCAGTTCTGATGACACCACAAGGGAAACAGGGCAGTAGGGCATAGTAAATGAAGAAATTCTACTTGAATGAAAGAGGAAGGAAAAGAAAATTCTAAACAACAGTGTAGCAAACAGCATCACAGAGCAAAATAAATAGGCAAAGGATACACTATCTGAAAAGGCATTTAGAAAAAGACTTCCTTTGTTTTAAGATCTGAGTGTGGATATACATATTTGAAAATAGTATAGGACAGGTCACATCCCTCTATCCCCATTCATTCTTAGGCAAATGACTGGTCCTGTGCAGGAAAAGCATGGTTTAGTTTGATGAACACCTCTTGTGAATTTACAAATGAGGAAAGTGTTAGGCAAATTGAAGAGCCAAGTAGAGTTTAACAGTTATTGCTAGTAATTGGAAAAAGTAGAATGTAAGAAGATAGACTCTACACAGTATTGATAAAAATATCCTAAAGCCAGATTTCACAAGACTTGGACAGCTCTTTATCCAAATTTAAAAGTCACAAATTTTACAGGGTATGTATAACATATCAAAATTAACTCACATCTTCATAGGTCTTTACAGTTGGAAAATACTTCCAAATTGACATAGGTAATGACATAGGGCAATGCTCAAGATATGATATGTGGAAAATAACAAGCAGTCAAACAATTGAAGTTGTGAATTATTTTTTTAAAAAACCAGGGAAAAGTAAATCAAACTGCCTCTGGGCATATGGATTATGAAATGTTTCTGTTTTTCCTATCTTTGCAGTGTTAGTTTTCTAGTTTCATATTTCAGAGTTTATATACTGATGTGCAGTTTTTATAATGAAAATATAAAACTTTTAGTGAGAAAACTTTCAGTGTTGTATTTGGTTATATGGTCCCTGAAAATATAGCCTTTGTGTTTAGTTATATGGATAAACTGTGACTCAGTATTTCTCTTCTTCAAATATATCCTGTGGAAATAGTTATTTAAGATATTTAAAGTTGTAAGTACTACATGACCATTAGAAGCAACCTAAATGCTCATCAAAAAGGAATTTGTGTTAAGTTATAGTACCCTTCAGTTGCTATAATAAAATGAATTTTGACATTTATGTATATAACAGTAGTATATGTGGATATACATATGTACACTAACTTGATAAAGATACTATACCTATAACTGGAGTGGAGAAAAGGCAGTTTACCAAACTAAATATAAAGATAGATTACATTTTCAGAACAGGTATTTATATGTCTAGACAAGTCCAGCTATATAAGAAGCATTAAGCACCATTATTCTTTAAAATAAATTTTTAATTTTGAGTGCTTGTTTTTCCAGGCAGTAAAGTCTTCAAGAAGATATAGTCAAATCATTATTTCCTACTCTCATACTAGGAAAAGGATTATAGAAATGTTGCAGTATAGTGAGTGCCAAAGAGTTCAAATACAGAAATCCTAATCCCTAATATAATGGCTTTTAGAGATGGGCCTTTGGAACATAATTAGTTTTAAATAAAGTTGTGAGATTGGGTCCTTATGATGAGATTGGTGCCCTTATTAAGCTAAGAAGGGATGCTTGAATTCTGTGTCTGCCATGTGAAGGCTCAAGAAGGTTACCATCTAAAATCCAGGAAGAAGACCCTTAGCAGGAGCCAAACCAGGTCAATCCTGGACTTCCAATCCTCTGAAAGTATAAGAAATGAATATCTGTTATTTAAACCACCCAGTCTCTTATTTTGTTTTAGCAGCCCAACCTGAAAAATACAGTCAAAAGCATCCAGTCTTCTTTTCACATTTTGTCCATTTTTGAGATTTGTTAGTATCTATAGTTATCTGTCAGGATCTATGCTGTTGTCACCAGTCCACACTAATCACAAGACCTTTCTAAAGTCTGTTACTCTCTTGGTCATTTCCACGCGTATTTTGTCTCATAGAATATGTGTTGTTGTCCCTCATGTCACAGCAAGAGGGGGTGGGGAGAATTGGTTGTCTCTTTGAGGCTGTCTCAATTCTAACTGCCTGAGTACTCTACAGTTATCTTTACATTTTTGCTATATTACCATGCTGAAAGAGGGTAAAATCTCACCATTGTTGGATTGCTTTGTTTCTGTTACTATATCCAACTTTTTAGGATGGGATAGGGAGCAGAAGAGAGCAAGGCTTCTCAGCACATCAACACATTGGTCAATGAATTCTCTTCTACACAAGTCTTCATCAGGGATAAGGAACTGGGCACTAGAAAAATTAACTGAATTCTTGATGATTTTCACAACCTAGTTTCTTGCACAGATCTAGCATTTGAAATTCAAAGATCAAGAATTTATGTACTTACATAGGATTCTGCTTCTGCTTTAAACAACTTTTTTTTACAGGCAGTGTGTACTCATGCAATGTGCAAGACGCTATAAGAGAAAAGTCAGTAGTAAGGAAATCTTGATCAATATTTCAGACATCACTGTAGGGCAATTGGTTATCAGAGTTCAGGATTATAGAGGAGAAAGTGGAACATTCATATTCTATGTTTTATAATTTTATAATTATATTTTAAAATATTCCTTTAACAATTAATCTTTTTTGTATATTTCATGTCAGTGGATCCTGATAGCAGTACTATATTGGAGCTAGATGCAGTTACTATTGTCTGTATTTTAATAGATAAATGAAGTCATTCACACAAATTATAATTATCTTTTGATTTCAAGTTTTAAGGAAAAATGAGAGGCAAACAAGCAGCAAGTGCTTTCATTATGAAAGTTACGTACTAGGAAAAAAAACCTGTTAAAAATATCTTAATAATACCAGATGTTTCTCCAAGTCCTTATTGAGTAAGGCGCATTTCTAAAGGTATAATTTTCATTGATTTTTCATTTGAAATAGTTCTGCCTGTCCTCCCATTCACAGGAGATACTTTCATTGAGGCTTCATGGCTTCAAGTTTCAACTACTACATTCCCTGCTGTGTTTCTTTCTACTCCAGTGCACTCTTCATACCAGTTGGTTGTACTAAGGCATTGCTTAGGTCATATAATCTAGTGCCCTTTGATTTGAAAGAGCCCCAGCTGTGCCCTCTTGCATGGCTCAGGAAAGTTTTTAGAATATCCTAGGCATATGATTTTCCAATCTTTTTAGAACCATCAGATATGGATTAGCTACTTTATGAGGTGGTTTATTCTACTTTTAGCTAAAGTGTTGGAAATTCCTTCTTACTCCTCCTGAATGAATCCCTGAACTTAAAACAAAACTAGTTCAGTCTTTTTTTTCAAAATGACAGCCCTCAAATGAACACAAGAATGCATATCTTCACATCTCCATTCTCTTCACCAGGCTGAGCATACTTAGTTTCTATTTGGTTTTATTTGTTCCAGTATCCCTGAGGCCCTCACAGTTTTTGACACATAGTAAATATTTAGTACATACTTGCTTCATGAGTTAATGAATGGTTATGTACTCTAACTTTGCAGCATTGCTTTGGCTCTAGTTGTATAATCTGTGGAAGAAGACATCAGTATATGTCCTTCATATGGTAGGTGAACTGATTAGCTCCTGCAATGATAGAACATCTGTTTTTTTCTTCTTTTAGCATTACAGAAATATCAAATTAGTTCTATGCCAGAGTAGTTTTTAAGTATGCAAGTTTATCCTCTCTGTGTTTGTATCTGTATGTCAGGTCTGCAGCCTTTCAGTCTACCAGCTGAGCGATTGAAGGGTACATTGAGGTTACATCTGTTCTTTCTTAACATCACATTGCTATGTTATTGTATAAGTATCTTAAATGAATATGTGCACTTATTTATCTCTTTGAAACATTTCTTACTTGGTTTGAGATTGTATTCAGTGTGTGTAAAGTTCTGTATTTTCATTAGTATTCTTACATAAGTGGGCCATCACTAATGTGAAGCAATAAGATTTTATTAACATTTTCAGTACATAATTGCTAGTATAGAAGCTGTGTAGCACAATTTATGAAGTGCATATTCTAATGGAGTAAAGCCGAATTATAAGATAGTACTGGTGAAATTGTAATTTTTGACTACAGTATGTTTTTACTTATTTAACCTAGGGTTCATCTACTTTTTTGTCTTGCCTCCAAGGTAATAAAATCAAGAAAGCAGAGAAAATAATAAGTCTGTCAGTTCTCTGGTATAGTCTTGTCTACACCAATTACTACAAATAATCAAGAACTTTATTGAATTGCTTGTGATTATGATCCAGAAGTGACTATTTTAAGTCTTCTTTAAGATAATGGTTTTGCAACCATATTGAGTATTAGGCAATAGAATTTTTATTTTTTTCAGTACCAGGGATTGAACTCGCAACCTTGCACTTCTCAGGCAGTAACTTATACCGCTGAGTCAAATCCCCTGCGCAGTAGAATTGTTAGAAGAAAACATAAACACAAAAATGTTAAGAAATGGTGTTAAATTATTTTGCACTTTTGAAATCAATGTCCCTCCTGCCAATTTTCATTTAATACTAAGTTTTCCAACTTTCTTAAATCACAATATCTGTTTTCATAGTGTCTTTTTAAGCATCCAGACTGCTATTAAATAAAATACTGGAAAAACACATTTCTGGCCTGCGTACATAAATGCATCTAGAGTATTCTGCTTTAAAGACAATTCTTGTTGAGATTCTTTAAAAAGGAAGGGAAGGAGAGAAGTGGGATTTCCACATCTGTTAAATAATCATTAACATGTAGGACTGAATTCTTCCTTTTCAGATTCACACCAGCTGTGGAAGTAAACTTCAAGGGCCCCTTAGTTATTGCATATTTCAATAGCTTGCTGAGGATTCAGTTACCTAGTTCCACCACTCTGATCAAAGGGAACTCATTTGCTTTATACACCATTGTTATTGAAAGCATTCCTCATTTGATTGTTTTGCTTCTGAAATGTTGTATGAAAGGTCAGACAGGGTGTCTATTCTCTGATTTCATCGTGCCTCTGAGGGTAACCTCTGCTACCAATTATGTGTTATTTGGATGGGTACTACAGTACCCCAGGGCATCTTTCCCTTAGCCTTGGTACGTTTACTCTTATCACTTATATTGCTGCATCAAAGGTGTCTCAATGTCCATATGATACTTGGCACCAGTAAAAAACAAATTCAGAAAATAAACAGATTTTCTGTGTAACATGGTTTGGAAGTGTTGCCTAAGATACATTTGCCATGAAATCTACATGCTAATCAAAAGCTTTCATTTATTTTGAGGGGCTTCTCACTGTTATTGGCTTCATGTCTATTTTTGTAGCCAAGGAATGAAACTCAACCTAGCCTGAGTAACACACAGTCCAGGGAATGAACAAAGCTAAACCAGGGTGTAAACTTTGGTCCTTCCACAAGAAACACCATAAGAATGATTGAAGGTGAAAAATCAAAGTACAATTATTTACAAATATGTCACAGTACTGAAATACCATGTTTGTTGTTTCTTTCTCCAAGAGCAAAATGTGCGATGTCTAATTGGCAAACCATGCTGCTATCAGTTGAGATCTTGGGTTTGGCATAATGAGCTGCTCTGCCTTTGTGTAAAATAGTCTATCATCTGTCACTATGGGTTTATGAAGATATAATAAGTTTGGGATATATCACTATGTCTATAAAATTACTATATTTTGAATCTAAAATTGTTTTCCTAAATAGTGGTTGTGAACAAATGTTCACGTAGATGTACAATGCACTGTTTACCCTAGACACTGTTCTATAGCATTTCACTACTTTTGAGTATAGTGATTATATGACGGCATGCTCATATTCATTAGCATATATAACAAAGGCCATATTCTTTACTATAATGAAATCCTCCATGCCAAGATACAGTAAAGAAATTAAGCAGCTGGGAAGGAGGGTGTCATCTGTAATACTAGCCCTCAAGAAGCTGAGACAGGAAGATCACCATGAGTTCAAGCCAGCGTGAACTACATAAGGAGACCTTGTCCTGTCTTAAAAAGTTAAATATGTGTTACTCACACCAATTAGAGTATATGGAATAGGCAATTAAAAGAAAGAAACTTTTATGTAAAGAGTAACTATCAGAGGCACAGTCCAGTTTATACCCTGAAAGTAGCAGAGTTCAAAATGGAGTTAAGATTTGTTTACTTTTCTGTTATGGAAAAACATTCTGAGTTCATTGTTTCTGTTGCCAAAATATGTTCAGAAGCCAGAATTCTCCTATGATCTCAATGATCTCAACTGCTAACACACCAGCTTTAGCCACTAGTGTCTCTCACCTAGATTTCTCCAGAGGAGTTTCCTATCTGATAGTTCTGCTTTTGCCTTTGGCATCCTCCCTCCTCTGACGTCACACAAGTACCCTGCCTAGACTCAGCACAGTGGCCAGAGAGATTCATTTCAAATTAATGACATATCTCTTCAAAACCTTTCACAGCTCCCTGTTTCACTCGGAGTAAAAAGTAAAGTCTTTGTAACAGTCTTCCAGGCCCTATGCAACCTGCCTTCTGTTATTCCCCATTTTCTGCCCTGTTCCTTCCCATTCTCGGAATATACCTAAGGCCATTTCCTGGCCAGCCCCTTATCTGGAACCCTTCAACCAGACATCTTCCTGTGTACTTTTCTCATCTCCACGTTCTTTGCTCCAGAACCTCTCACCCTGATGTCCCAGTTTAGAGTTGCAACCTATCCTGCTTCTCCACACCCAGGAGACTCCCTCCTTACCCTTCTGTATTCTTTTCCTAAGGCAATTATTATCTACAGGTTAACATTTAATGCACTTTGAAATTTTATTTGTCTTCTTTCAAAATAATCCTAAAACAAACAACCCTCTACCCACAAAAAAGGCCCAAAATTGTATAAATGTACTGTTTTGTTTATTATAGGTGATGTAAATGCCTGGAACAGTACCTTGTACGTAATAAGTGTGCGAACATAGCATTTTCCTTTTTTTCTTTCTTTTTATTTAATTGATACAGTATCTTGCTATGTAGTTCAGACTGGCCTTGAACTCACTAGGTTGCCTTGGTTGGCCTCAAACTCTCAGCGACCCTCCTGCCTCAGCTTCTCAACTGCTGGGATTACAGACATGTACCACGTCGCCCACCCTCAAATACATTTCTTAAAAGAATGAATTTTTTTTTTAAAGTTTGGAGTTTCTCTTTTAAAGTTTCTTTTAAAGTTTAAAGGAGAAGGCTTAGAGGTACCAGTGTTTTCGTACTGGTCTTAATGAGAGAAGTATGGTTTGTTATTGTCCTGTTGAGAGTTAAAGCTTTGGAGAGTGGACAGGTTATAAACAAACTTGTGGGGGTCTGAAATTCTACTTTCAAACTGCATCAGAATTTATTACTTTTCACCATGTCTATCGCTATCACACTTCCTGTAAACAGCTTATGTTTCGCCTACATCATAGTAATATCTTATAACTGACTAGTTACCTACCTCACCTCTCACCACATTTTAAGGTCAATACAGTGAATAAGAAGGCAAGGACCAAAGACAACATCTATTAAAAGCTGCAGAGGAAAGGGTGTATAGTAATTAATGAAGTTTCTGAAAAGAGGTTGGCAAAACTTAGATAAAGAGCAAAAGTAAACTGAAAAAGCACCAGGCTGTGTTTTCTTTGAAACTGTTGGGGGTAACTTAAGAAGATCAAGAAAATGTGAATAATTACAATGGTCAAAATCAAAAAAAGTAACAACTCTAAATGTCAGGAAGTCTATAGAGGTACCAGTGTTTTCATACTTTGCTGTTTCATTCAATATGGATCATTAACACACTGGAGAAGTCTTTTTCTCTTGTATTTTTAAAACTTTTCCTTAGCATATGTTTGCAGTGCATAATGATTATATTCATCTTGGGGAGTTGGTTTATGTATAGAGTATATCTTAAACCTATTTTTTTCTTCTCTTTCCCTCTTCCTCTCTCCATCTCTTGGTCCTTCAATTGTTTATAAAGTTAAGTATTTATTCAATAGCCCAGTAATTATATTCTTAGATATTTATCAAAAAGATATAAAAATGTTGAGCCATAAAATATATTGAGCTATTAATAGCAGTCTTATTCTTAATAACTTAAATTTAAAAACAATTCTAATGTCCATCAACAGGTACATATAGTGTATTCATACAGTAGCATGCTATTAAGCAGTAAAATAAAATGAACTATTGCTATACACAACAATATGACTGCATCTTAAAACATGTTAAGCAAAAGAAGCCAAGCATAAAAGAGTGCTGTATGATTCTAAATGCACGAATACACACATATTTGTGTGTGTGTGTATTATATATGTGTGTGTACACATTATGAAAGCCATTAAAGAGTGGTTGCCTTAAGTAGGCAGGAAAAGGAAGGATATTGGAAATGGGTACAAGGAATATTCTGGGTAAAGGAAATGTTCACTTTCTTGGATGGTTGTTAGATGTTTGCAATTGTCAAACTTCTCAAACCAAGCACTTAAGATCTGTACGCTGTATTGTATGTATACTGTATTATACATCTCAATGAAAATATGTATAATATATAATAAAATCTGTGAATAAAGTAACTATATAAGAAATTACTGGATTGAGCATTTTAATCTATATTTTTACAACTACATATAAGTAGCACACAAAACTACAAAATTTTAAACAATGTAACTTAGTTATAAATTGTTATGAAACAGAAACCAAAACCCATTCTGACACACAGCAATTAGGAATAACATGACTCTGTCAAACCAAATACTTTGGGCTGATTCTGAAGTGAGTGGCAGATTTGCAAACAGCATATTTTCTGAACGGCAACAACCAAAGATTGGCCTTAAAATGAGAACACTATTGTAATGACAGTTCCTTAACTACCATAATGGTCTTTTCAGCCCCACATAAGTAGCCCTCAGTGTGGAGGCACATATCTAAATGCCAAAGATAGGAACAAAATATTTTTGTACTCTGAGTCACTCATTGTACACCATCATGTTAATCTTTTCTACAGGGCTCAATTTAATTACTAATACCTTCAGAAATGAAATACTCTTGAATAACTTTCTAGCAGAATTCTAAATAACACAGGCAGTGTTCAGAAATCTGATTTGCACATGAGTAGACCTATTTTCAATGACCTATGATTCTTCTAAATTCTACCAAACCTGATATATTAATCACTTTTACTTAGCACTGAGTAGGAGGAGAAAAAATAAGAGACATTCAAATTAAGAAGCTTTTAGTGGAGCCAGGGATGCAGCTCATTGTGATATAGTACCTGCCTAGCAAGGGCAAGGTTCTGAGTTTGATTCCTGGTACCAAAAAGAAGGAGAAGAAGAAATTTTTAGTGGCTTTAAAGAGCAGTAGAGGGGCAGGGGATTTAGCTCAGCGGCATAAGTGTCTGCTTTGCAAGTGCGTGGTCATGAGTTTGATCCCTGGTATATAAGAAAAAAAGTAGAAATAGCCCTAGATTTGAAAAAGAGGTTTGAATTCACTTACTAGCTCATTCATTGTTGGTAGCTGCCCCACTCAGGAGTTTGAATAATTTTAGGATCTTTTTGGAAACCAACAGTGCTATAAGAGATTAATGATACTTTAAGGTCACATATTTGGACTTTAAGAATGAGACAAGAAGTTAATGAAAGCTTCATGTAGTTCATATCTCTCTCTTAGGGTGTGCTTGTGCTGATTTTGCTTAGGTCAAACAGTAGTAAGCCCTTTCAATTATTGATCATCTACTATCGATTACAAATTGTGCCAGACATTATTTGAATGAATTTCACACATGCTCCTTAAGCCTGCAGAGGTTAAGTACACATTCTCTACATTGGACAAATGTCAGACTCCAGAGACATTTGCTCAGGTTTTATATATCAGAATTGTTGAGATTTGAGTAGGACTTATTTGAATAAAGACACTTTTTTAATATAGCCCATAATTTGTATATATACATACATACATACATACATAGCTGTATTAATTTAATCGTGTTTCTGATATTAACATAAATTTATCAGATCAATCTGTCTTTTTTAAATTTCTGTAAAGTTTTCAAGTATATTTTTTTGGAGTGTATTTCTTCAAATAAACATGAAAGCAGGCTTTTTGACACAAGAATCAAATCATTCAATCACTTTCTGTGGGTCCTCAATCATATTTTTAGGAGAGACTATGACACTATTCCAGTGTAGAAATTCTATTGTGACATTTTCATGACTGTTTATGAGAAGAAGCAGGGAAAACAAAATCAATATTGGGAATCCTTTCTATTTGTGTTTTAGCCTAGTTTAGGGAACAAATAGAAACACCAAAACTGTTCATGACTTCAGAGCAATGTATCAGTTAAAATTTTGTAATATTTTCTTAAGAATATATAGATGAGTACTATACTAGGGAAGCATATTAGGAGACAGTACCTAAGCTTTCTATCAGAAGTGAATTTTTGTATGATTTAATATTAAACATCTAATTATAGTTATTCTCAAATGTTACATTTTATTGTTAATAAGGAAAATATGAGATTCATATTTCATACATCATTGAAATGATTATGCTTAAGCCAAGATTCTTTTCCACATTTATCATCATTTATTACTTTTAGAGTAGTATATATATTTTTATTATTCAGGAATAAATAAATAGATTAACTATAATAAAATGTGAAAAATTAAAATGAATCATTAAAGGTATTCAGCAAAAAGTATTTTCCATTTCATTTCAAATACAGGAAGGTATTTTGATTCAAGAGACTTAGTTCTTGTACTTGCTCCCTTTTCCATTCCTGGCTCAAAAATGCATCCTCAAAATTGATCCAAAGTCCTATAATTTTTTTATAGTGATAAATTTGAAAATTGATAGTTAGTTATGTGAAGCTAGAAATTTATATTCTTTTATGTACCTTTTAAATTTTTTAAAAAATAACTAGCCATGTCAAATTCATTTCCATAACGTGAATTTTTACTCTTAGCAGAATTGCAGTTTTACCACAGCAATTTACCACTTTAATATTTATTATTTATTTCTTCTTTTTTTTATGGGTACCGGGGATCAAACACAAACTTGCCAGGCAGGTGCTTATGCTGCTGAGCTAAACCTCTGGCCCTTTTATTCATTTATTTTTCGCTTCATTTCAGAAAGGGCAGTTATAGGAAGGGTTTACGTATAGATAGTTGTCATTTGGTATGCATTACTTCATGCATTTATTTATTGCCATCTCTACTACATTATATTTATGAAACATCTCCTTTAGTAATTCTTTGGTTTAGAAATGAAGGACGCATCTTTAAGCAAATGGATTCTCCTTAGGCACTATATGCATAATTGTTTAAAATGTTAAAGCATTTTATTGAGCCATTTATGCATTGTATTAGATAGTATAATTCAGACACATTAAAATAGTGTCTTTTGCCTTTCTGTTGTAATTTCAAATAATATATATATATATATATATATATATATATATATATATATATGGTTTTAATTTAAAATATAACATATATATGGTTTCAATTTAAAATGCCAAATTGCCTTTTAATATACCTAAAATTGGTTATATTTTTGTTCCTATTCCTCTTTATATCCTTCCCCTTCGCTGCAAACTGTCTCTGTCTACAAAATTTGGTACTAATAAGAAAGTATTATTGAGGAATAAAATAAAATTTATTTGGGAAGAAAAAACTTTACAATTCTATTGCAGATGGTTTAGGCTGCTTAAAGAATTACTTTTTTTTCTATTTACAGATATAAGGCCATGTATTTCTTTACATAAATAATTATTGGAGATAAGCCTTAAATCTTATCTTTGCCCACGTTGTATCCCCAACTTTTGCTAAAACCTGTAGCTAATTTTAACCTTCTAGTGCTTTATTTTATGGCCAATTTTTGCCTTTGAAGTGCAATATAAAAATGCATTTATTGAGGAATCCATCAACGTTATTTTAAAAAAAAGTTTAGCATAGAAATGTGACTTTTATAGAACACATGTGCACACATGCGCATGGACATACACCTGTGCACACATGATAATCACACACCAGGAATACCAGTAAAACAGGAAATCAGAATAAAATCAGTGGCTTGTATCATATTATCCTTATATATTTTCAAATCAGTTGAAGAATACACTAACCCCTGTATTATTTCCTAAATTACATGCAAATCTGTAGTTCTCAAAATACTCAGATGGGAAGAACAACTGATGGACAGTTGTTAAAGGGCCAGATCATAAATATTTTAGGCTTTTCAAGGTCAGAGCAGCTAATGCAAATCTTTCCTTGCGGTGCAAAGATGAATGGATGAGACCGTGTTCCTATGTAACTATTTACAAACACAGGCAGCAGCAGACTACATTTTGTAGACTTCTGGTTTAAAGAGACAACAGCTTCTAATTTTCTATGTGGTAACACTTTCAAGAATTAAAATGATGACAAAAGTTAATTATATATATTTATATTGCTGTAACTTGCAGCCGTCATCATAATTTTCTTAATTTGCGTGAGTGTTTATACATGAAGAATAACAATTTCATTTACTGTAAATGTTCCTGAAAGCATTACTTTGGTATCGTGCTTCTCTGTTTGGGAAATCCTCAAGTTAGAGTTATGTCTCTTAGAACAATAGGAGATAGTTTTTGGACAAAGTATTGCATTAAAGAAATAGCACTGAATTTCTATCTTGATATTCTCATCCCTAAACATGGATAGTAATTAGTTTAAAAATAAGATTCTAAGTTAAAAGAGCCATTTTCTGTGCTTTCCCTCATTTTTCCCCCTCATTATGGCTTGAATATCCTCTGGAGGAGTTTAGGCTGTGTTCAATTACTCTCATTTTCAGGATGTAGTAAGGTATTACTTTACGCAGAATTCAACTTTTAAGAATGCAGTCAGGCTTACACATATATTTATACAATGTAAAGAAGTTCCATTATACAAGATTTTGGGAAAAAAAGATTTTGGTTTTTATTCAGATTTTTGTGTGTTTGTGCTTGTTTTCTATCTGCCACATTATGAGTATAGTTTTAAGAAATCAGGTTCAGTTTCCTAAAATGACCAAATTTCTTTCTCCTAATGTTTCTTTTTCTCTTCTGCCTCTTCATCTGTTTTAATATGAGTGATTTACATAGAAAAATATCTTGAGTGTGGGATAAAAATAGAAAAGAGAGTTGTGTTAAAGAGAGACAGATATTAAGTCTTCCATCTGTATATTGAGTGTTACAAAGAAAGATGGGCTTTACTATTTAAAAGAAGAGACAATACAAACATTACAGTACATTGGTGCAAAAAACACCTTTTTTCCAGTAATCCCAAATTAGCAGAAATACAAGCCACTCTTGTATAGATTTCCCAAGTGATTAGAGTTGTTAGAGCCAAATGAGGTTAAAAAGGTAGTATCTTGTGGTTTTAAATAATTCTAAAACATGGAAGATATTTCTGAAAATATTTAGATAGTTGTGTGCTTGACTTTTTTCCCCTTCACTTAATGTGCTGTTGATCAATTTATTCTTACCTTGTAATTACCACGGGTCTTACTCTATGTATTTATCTGCATTACCAGGGCTTTCTTTTATGTGTTCATTACAATATTGTAAATGTCTACCAAACTCCCATACCCACTGCTCCCAAATACCACACCACACCTTCCCCCCCACACATACACACACACACCCCACACACCCGATGTGTATCCTCCATACTGTTGCTAGAGTAGTATTTATAAAATGTATCTCCAACCTTGTCATTCATTTGCATAATATTCAAATGGTGTAGTGGAACAAGGCAAGGCCATCAAAACCTTTTTCCTTCTTTCCCACCGCATCTGCATCTCTTCAGTCCTCTGCAGTACGCACACATACCCTTTATGCTCTAGCCAGTCTGATCAATTACTTCATTATGCTTGCTCTCATTTTTATGCTTTTGCCTTTTCCCCAGTTGTTTTGAAAGCTTCTCTGCCTGAAATCCGTATTCTTTAAAGCAACTCAAGCATTATCTTATCAGAAAGCTGTCTGTGAACCTTTAAAAACAGCATGTTTCATCTCTAAGATTATTTACCAGATAATGATTCATCCCTTTGTACGTTTGTATACTGATAAGTGGGAAGGCAGGTCAAGAAAAGAAGCTTGGAAATCAGACGTAGTGAAGACCTTAAAAGAATGGGACGGGATACTTTATTCCCATTTTAATTTCTCATAGCTGAAAAATACCTGGTATTCAGTGTAGATATGTTGTACAAATTTTTGAGTGAACCACTGAATGAATAAATAAAAGAGATAATTGTTTTTTGCTCTTTGGAATTTGATTAAATATCAGCTCAGAAGGCAGTTCTAAAGATGTTAAAAAGTTTTAAATTAGACTCCATTCCATAGTGTTGATATATATGAAGGAATGAATATTTGATAGAAATTTTTTTCATCCAGTAATTACATAGGAAAGTGTGAAGGTCAATTTTAGAGATAACAGCAGAATCATTGACAGGTGAGTGTGCTATATTAATAACAGAAAATTCAACAAATCTGGGAGGAAACACAAATTTGAGGAATATATTTTATCAATATTAATTTTATTAATATTATTTATGCATTAATAGCACTTTTTATCTAGTTTCAGCAATCTATATGATTCCTCAGGTACTCAGATAACTGCGATAGCTCCCATAAATATTGTAAGTATTTTTAAACCATAATGAACACATCTAAAACTACTTTATTATCTTTCTTCCTTCAAAGGATCCCCTTTATTCAATTTTCTTTAAGTCACATTCTCAATCAAGTCTATTCCAGTGATCCAGTCTATAATTTCAGTCCCTTCCCCTAGCAGTTCTTATTCCCACTTTATGCTTTGCCAATATCACCTTCCTTGACACTTGCTTAATTATTGTGCTTAGGGTATATTGTCCTTTTCCCTTTCCTCATGTCTACATGAGGAAGCTGTAAGCTCTTCAAGGACAGAGATTTTTGTGTATGTATGTCTGTTTTTTGGTATTATAGCCTTTATTCTGTTAAAGTGTTCAGTAAATATTATAGAATGAATGAATGAGCCATTATGAATCTGCTCAGCTCCCATGCTTAAAAAGATGTTCATCACTTCGCTACCTAATTGTCTGTGGCCCTTATATCTGGTTACTTTTCTCTTGACCTCTTTTTTCATAATAATTCTTTTAAAAGAAATGTGAGGTGGCCTGCCAAATCAGGTACAGACTCTTCCACTCCGAGCGTTAAGTCATCAGTTGGTCTCACTTTGTGAATTTAGAACTATGTGTCCTAAGTTGCTTCCCAAACTGGTGTCTGCCGGTTTTCAGTCTTCCTATGATTGCCATTTTAACTTTATTAACTCAAAGTTTAGCTAACTACTAGCCTACACTTGAAGCCTAGCAAAACCAAAGGTTTTTTAATTCAGCTTCCTCATATAGTTTGAAGTTTATTTCACAACTGCCCGATGTTTTGTACTAGCTGTTTCACATATAAAGTCAAGTAGGACATAAGCCAGAAAAACAATAAACCAACCTTCTCTTGTAGTACACAGTACTTACATATGATTGTGCTTAAATGTTGGGTAAATAAAATTTGAACTCGTGGTTTGGCAGCAGTAAACCATTGTTGATTCAAGAGAGAATAAAATTATGAAAATAAATTGTTGGTTAAGTGCAAGATAGATTGCAGTGGTCAGCAGGCAGAGATGCCAACATGTATGGTTTTTCACAGGACTCAGACCTGGTTAACGGCAATGATTTTTATTAGACAAGATAGAGAAAGGGAAAAATAATATGATCTAGACAGTATAATGCATTGAAAATATAGAAGAAATATTATTCAAGAACATTCTTAATAAACTAACATCAAATTTATTGATTAAATAAAAGATCAAAGAGAATAAAAATGGGCTAGGAATATAGCTCAGCAGCATGAGCGTCTGCCTGGCAAGTGCAAGGTCACGAGTTCAATTCCTGGTACAAAAGAAAAAAAAGAAAAGAAAAAGTAAAAGCAACCAATACTGTGAAACTTCCATGAAGTATGGTGATTTCAGTAGAGAAGTGATACATCTCAGAAAGAAGAGGTGCTTGGAGCAGAGTGAATAGGACGATGATAAATTTAGGTTTGAACAGATTGCTAGTTTACAGATAGAGAATAAGAAATACATTTAAGAATTTTTAGAATAAGACTAGAAACATTAGCTACCGTGAAATTTTTTTAATACTGTCCACAGATTTGAACCCTCTTTTACCATATAATGTGCCGTCAAGATTAATTTTCAGGACTCATATTTCACACAAAACTTTAAAAGTCATATTATTCTATTTATCTCTATCTATCTGCAGATTGGATAATAGTTATTTTGCTACTCTGACATATGGAAAGACAATATTAAGTGGAGCATTTGTACTAGTATAATTTTGCCACAATTCTCACTTCAAATTTAGTGTATCAGTGACTGATACCAAAGAGAGAGTTTCTCTGTGAACTCACTTACCTGTGAGAGAACAAAAGTTGAAATTTTGGTTAGTATGCGAAAATGGAATGATGTTGAAGTTTGTTTTTGCTGTTGCTGCTTTCATTGTTTAAATAGGATGTAACTGTGCTTGAGAACCTTTAGAAAACAAAAATCTAATCTTAATCTGCATAGAGTTTTTAAATTTAAAAAACAGGTTAAAATTTACCTTATAGGCTAGATAGTTAAAGTTAGTAGAGACAATAGTCTTTTTGAAAGCTGTCATTTTTTTTTTCTTAGTATGACACTATTAGTAATGTAATGGAATGCTATTTTAGAAGTTTTCTGCTTTCCTTGTCTTTCTCTTGTTCTTACTCTTTTCTATATTCTAAATGAAAGGAGAATAAAGGAGAAAGGCATATAGTGTAACTGAATTTACTATCTCTTTGTGCATCTCATTATCTCTGACCTCAGAAGTAATTTTTTGAAGAAACACTTATTCAGACCTCTGTTTTTAATTTCCCTTCCTCTTTGTGTATCTCTTTTTCATTTTCAGGGAACTTCACACAGAATTTTTTTTCAATTAAGATGAAAACTGTATCATGATATGACCATTTCTTTGGAAAGTTCTGCATTTTACAGATCCATTAGGTCTGCCTACTTATAAATTTTCATATTTCTGACTTGTCCTGAAATCAGAAAATATTTTTCTTTTTCTAGTCTTTATGAGCAGCAAGCATGAATGAAGGCATGGCAGATATCATAGCTCTTTGATGAATCTGTTTGAGGGCAAATATTTACCATAAGCCTGATGATTTAGCTTTGACTGCTGATCATGTGTGGCACGATTTTGAGTGTAAATGAGGATTCTTTTCATTTTTATGCATATAGTAATGTGATGTGTGTAACGTGAGTTTTAGAGTTTCATTGTGTGAAAGTTAGTGTTCTTTTATTTGTTTAGAATACCTTCTCTTTTGTGCCAGTAATCATTCAATTGCATTTTTATGCCATTTAATGGATATGTAAAAAATCAAATTTTATATTTAAGATATGTTACCTATAATTGCATTGATATTTGAAAAGCCTGTTCCTAAACATAACATAAATTTTGCTTTTGGTCTTTTCTAATAACTTTATTTTTACAATATCCATAATGTTATAATATCTAAATTACTCAGGCATCTTAACAGATAAAGTGAGCAGTTTTCTTAAAAGTGGATATTTTGTTTTGAATATAATATTTGACTATTTTGATGATCTTCCAAATGTACAAATATGGTAGCATTTGCACAAAGTAAGAAAATAAAGAGTTAACAGTTCTTTGTAAATCAGAAGTCTGTTAACTTTTAATAATGCTGTCTCAAATATTTGCCAGTAAAGTGTGATAATCAAAGATGAGCCTATGGGATTGTGCTTTGTAGTACTGTTTGATTTGATAACTATAATAATCCCTTAAGGCTGATAAGAAAAATATATTATGCTTACATTAGCAGCTATTGTGAGTTTGTAAAAATAACCTGCTAATGCCAAGGTGTGGTACAAGGAGAAGAAAGTGAATGAACACGATCCTGTTCTTTCAAAATCATTACTTGCAGAGATTTTTAAAGACTAATACATTTTATGTTAGCATGAGAGAGATACTCACTTTAGAAAATTTTTAAAATGAGACAAAGTGCTGCCCACATACAAAAAAATGTTAACCTCTTCATAAAAATAGAAAATTACATCTAAATTACTTTTCTGTTTCCCCCTATTTAAGTACGATGTATGATTTCCTATAATGAAAGTGCTTCTGTTATCATTCGCTGCTGGATTGAGGTCTCCATATTGAACCTAACTCTAACTGCAAACTCAAAATAAAGCAAACATTTCTTCAATTCAAAATTGAATTTCTGCAATAATATCCTAAAACTAAAATTTCCTCTTTATATTTCTTCTTGATAGCATGCCTGAAACAAAACTGTCAACAATAATTATTCTTCTGTAAATTAGTGTGGGACATTTTGGGAGTTACACTGTGACCACTGTCAGATTTTTAATTTTGCTAACCTTTTTGCCCACTTGTGAAACAGGAATAAGTACCTATAGTTTAGGGTGACTGCAAGATTAACTAAGTTAATATATATAGTACACACAACATACTAATTCTCATAAGCTGGCTGGGGGTTTAGCTTAGCGGCATAATCACCTGCCTGGCAAGCACAAAGTCGCGAGTTTGATCCCCGGTACCAAAAATCAATAAATATGTAAATAAAAGATAAGGTAATATTTAGAAATTTCCTTTAGAAATCTTCATTTACAACTTTTTGCACTGGGGATCTATATAGTTATATTGACACTAGGTTTTGCAGTTACTCAGTAGTTAATTTACTTACAAACAGCAAAATAATAGAAAGTCAAACACCTGTGAAACAGAGGAACAATGTAGTAGTTCCTTGGGTTTTTTTTGTGAAGAGGATTATCTTTTAAGCACGCAGTATTTTCAAGCACCAGGGGTTAAAGGAATTACTATATCGTGTATATGGATGTGTTGGAATGTTTTAAGAAATCGATTCTCACTAATGGAGAGAATGTTTTTGAAGTGAACTATTGCCATTCCTCAGTCAACCACATACAGAAAAAAAAAAAAAGAAGAAGAAGTAAACATTGCAGGAGAGACAAGCTCTTCCTTACAGAATTAATGAGAATTGCAGTGATCTTCCAGGGGGAATTAGAATTTGAAGAACCTTTTCCATGTGCATTATTCCCTAATGTCTAGAACCAGATAAGTAGCCTCTAATTTTAAATGTGCAATTATCCAAACAAGATGAATGTGCAGGCAGCCCTGGATAAGAATGTCGGCCTTAATGTTAATATTTTTATTCTCTTTTATAGTAGACACATAGTTGGCAAAGCTACATTTCTGTGAGATCTCTGAAGACACAGCTAGCTCAAGAGAGATACAGCCAGCTTTATCCTGCTTCAACCATGGAGATACGGCCCAAGGGAGATACATCCCAGAATAAGCCCCTTGCCATTGTCCTTTATAATGCTTTTGATCAGTTGCTTTATCTTGATTATATCTGTATTTTATTAAACTGATAAAGCATTTTAGCATTTGAGATATAGAGTTAGCAACCACAGCTTTAAAATGTATATGTATATTTTGTTAAAGCAGTATGGAATTATGAAATATTTTTAACTGAAAAAAGATCTTAGAAATTATAATCAATCATCCTAATGTCATAAAGGAACCAAGACTCGAAAAATAGAATACATTAATGATAAAACTAGGAAATATATCTGTACGTTCAAACTAAACAAAAATATGTAAGAATTGCCCTTTTCATGTATAGCTATATAATTTATATGTTAATAAAGTTCTATTATAATTTTGAGTCTTTAAAATATGAAAATGACTTCTATTTGAGTTTCAGAATTTTTGAAACTATTATCTGAAAACTAGCTTATTCTTAAAAATGAATTAATGTATTTTAAGAACAAAACATACTTTTATAGAACAAACCCAAGCATCATTTGATTATTGGTGCTATATTCAGATATATTTTCCATAGGGGGCAGATAATGTACAGGTTGACTGGTGAAGGCCTTTTGAACAATGTGGTTGTGCATATACTTTACATATATTATAGCAGTGTAGTTTTTCCAGAATATTGGGGTTAAAGTACATATGTTCAAGACTGAGCAAACCATAATGCAAGAGTCAAGTGGATGATTTTTTTATTGAGAAATTCTAGTAATACAACTTTTACTTCAGTTTTAAGAATCATCATGATTTTTAACAGAAGAACGTATTTATTGTAAACCCTAAGCAGTCTTTCGAAACCTGAAAAAGATTTGTGAAAACAGCCTGCAATAAAAATCATACACGCTTCATAAAACACTACTTGATAGATATCACTTGCACCATTAAGAACTAAACGACAAAGGATGTAATTTCAGTTCTGGCATGCAATATTAATCGAAAGCCTTTAAAACATCTCGCTGATGGGAACCATGACAACGTGACATTGAAGAATTATGAGCTAAAGACATCTATCTTAATCGAATTTTCAAAGTAAATGCCATAAAACATGAAGTTGTTTCATTCTTCCTTACATTTTCACATGTTTTAGTGGGAGCATAATTGCCTGTATGTTGCTTTAAATGCTAAGATTACAAGTTGATGCTTTTAAAATATGAGTTCAACATACAAGGCAAATTTTGTGTCAGTATACCCTGCAATACATAAAATTATTTCTATAATAATATAGATCTTTTATGCTACTAATGTTATTTTTAAATAAGCGCTCATTGATACTAGATATGTTAGAAATATAGTGAGGTGTATATTTGATTTTATAAATTTAGGAATGAAAATAATATATTGCAAAGCTTTCCTTATAGGAAAAATATATGAATATCTCTAAAATTATGAAAAAATTTTGTATTACTTCATTTGCATAAGTGAAAGATACCTGGAAATTAAGAAATTACATTAAAATAGCACTTCACCATTTATAAATGTGCTTTTAATGTATATTGTCTCTTCTGTGTATGAGTTATGAGTACCCCATTTTATAGGTGAGGAACTGGAAAATTTAAAATAGAAAGTTGATTTTACACAGTTATTAAATTTGGACCCAGAACTTGAAACCAGCTCTTAAAGCTTGAATGTTTGTGTCTCCCAAACTATGTTGAAGTATGAACCACCTGTGTGACTGTATTAGGAGCTGGGGCCTCTGAGGAAGTAATTGTGGTTAAACGAGGTCATAAAGGTACGGCTTTGAGCCTACAGGATTTCCGTCTTCAGGAGAGGAGACACCAGGCCCACTCTACCCCCCTCCACACACCTACCCACAACTCAACCTTGTTGAGAACAGCAAGAAGACATTCATCTTACAGCCAGGAAGCAGCTGTTTTTAGAAACTGGCATTGCCAGACCTTGATCTAGGGCTTCTAACTTACTACATTGAAAGAACAAAGGCTCAGATAGACTAGACTGAGCATCTTTTTCCTATAATTGACTAATTAGAAAATGTATTATAATTCTGATCATAATACTTTTTAATTGAAACCATCCTAACTTCTTACACAGAAGTTTTCACAAGTGATTTTAGTATTGAGATTAGAAGCCAATTCAAATTTGATATAAAATGATTTTCAGTATATGTACCTTAAGATGTTAAGTTATAAGACAATATGAGGTTTTTAATTATCTTAAAATTTTAATGTTTATAACAGAAGCTGTTTCAAGATTTTATCATATAGTACCTAAAATGAAGAGAATTTCAAAACTGAAAAATTTCAGAATTCAGTGCATAACCCTCATCTTAATCTTTCATTCCTTCTTTTCTTTCTTTTTCTTCTTCCTTCTTTTAATTTAACAGAGGGAAGAGACCAAGGCCCAGAAGTTAATTGATTTTTAGATAGTTAATCTTTAGTTGGCTGGATCAAGTACCCATCTCTGTAGCTCCTTTGTCTTTTTTTAGTCTTCTTTTTTCTCTACAAAACATTTTGTTGGTGGTAAAGAATGTGTTATCTGAAAAGCATAGAAAAATCTGCATATTTGGAATATTTGATTTGTTTTACATCTTAAGCTACTTCTCACATAGTAATACATCTTTTAGTTGCTTTTCAGTCTATCTTTATCCATATTACAATGTGTTTTATTTGTAGCATGTCATATACTCCTCTTAAAGTCAGTAAAATTTAATTGCACTAAAATCAAACCCTCATTAGGTAAGGAGAGCAAAAAATGTTTATTGATTAGATGTCAACAGTTTATTGTCAAGACTGAGACATCTTTTGCTTTCTGTCTCAGGTGAAACATTTTAAAACAAATAGAATAATATCCTAAAGCATATATGGAGACATTTTAATGGTATCTTTATCTAGTTTTCTGTACATGTTTAATGCATTTCTATTAGAAATGATGGTGTGAAACTATGAGTTCTTATAGAGGTTATATCTGTGGTATTGCTAATGTTAATCATATGACAAAATAAAATACTGAAATTCACAGAAGACAAGCATTTATACTGGTTTCAGTACCTTTTAAATAGTTTAGAGTGCTTATTATATTAACTGCACACTTTTGAACAACAATAAAAGTCAGAATAATACCAATGAGAAGTTATTGGCATTTAAGAGAAGTTACCTCTTACATAAAGCACACTCCAGAATGTTACTAATAACGAAAGCAAATAGCAAAGACAATCATATAAAATGAAAAAAAGATGTATATGTTCATAAATATGTTTTATGTAATTTGATACCTATAAGAATGGTATTAAGAGTTTTGGAGAAAGCTTTTTAGCTATAAAGAAAGGTCTGTTCTTTCTGAAACTCTTACTTGATGTATTTAAGCCATTTTATTATTTTATTTTTTCTTTTTAAATTGCTTCTACTTATTCATATGTAAACACTCTTTATCCTTCTGTTTATTTCTTTGGCTGTCTGAGTTATTTTCCTGCGTCTGTTTTCCAATTCACTGGTACTCCCTACTGTTGTTTTTAATTTACTTTTCAAACCATACAATCAGATTTTAATCTCAATAGCTGCCTTTCTCCTGTTTATACATTCTTTTTTTTGAAAACTGAGTCATGCGTTTTTTCATAATGTCTAATTCCTGTCATAATTTTTTTAACTCCTTAAACATTTTTTAAATATTTAGGTTTATTTAATAGTTATACTATCTGAAATTTTTGAAGAGATGAATTCCTGCTGGGTTTTGTGTTTGGATTTTTTTTTTTGTCTGTAAACTTTTGCTCAAGGCAGATAGTTTTCTCGTAAGTTTTGTAATTTTAGACGGCAAACTCTTTTGAAGCAGGAATGTACCTGTAGAAATCCTCTGTGACTTGGATAGACTTATCTTCTAAAAATGTATCACGGTGGCTTCTATGTACCTAAACAGGAATACTACTGACCAGGACTATGTTTAATATTAATTTCTTGGATTGGGATTCCAGAACCATGTTGACAGTATATGTTTCCTCCTCATTTTCCAACCTAAAGAAGCTCGGCCAGTGGTTAAAATTTCACTTGTTTTCTTCTCCATCCAGTGCTCAGGACAACACTGCAGAAATTTCTTGTTGTTCCTTTTGTGATAAAAAAAAGATTTTTAAAGTCTCCTCTTTGAGAGCTTAGCATTCTGAGGGGCTGGGCACATCTAGGGGTCTGAAGTTATAATTGAAGGCAGAATGTCTTATCTCCTCTTCGTACATTAAATAGGTTAGACAGATTGTCAAACCTCTAAGAAGTTACAGTGTCTGCTCACGGGCTGTCAGCCTTTTTTTTTTTTTTTCAGTCTTTTTTGTTTTTGTCTTATCCTTGCTTTTTCAGTTCAACTGTGTGAACCTAAAGCATTAAGTTTCATTGGTAGCTTGAGACTGTTGACTGTTCAGTCAGTGCTTTATCCTCAATGCCTGTAAAATAGCCTGGCAAGTAGTACGCGCTCAATAGGTAGGCTGAATAAATTAATCCCAACTATACTTATTCTACCGGACCTGACAGTTCTGGGTGTTTTATAGTGAAGAATTTGACAGGTTAATCTAGGTCTCATCCAGGCCTCAAACAGAAAGTATAGTGACCTCAAGGGAAAATGAAAATGCAAAGATTTAAAATCACATTTCATTTCTTCTAATATTCTTATCAAAGAATGACCTTACAAGAACTAAAGCAAATTTCCATTAATCCAATATAATAAAACAGTATGTCTCTTCTCACATAAGTAACACCTCTAGTCAGTACAAGTTTTCCTATTTATATATCTCTGAGGCTTTTCATACTCATCTTTATAGAAATAGCCTGACAACTGCTTGTCTGGTGAGACTGACAAATACAATATTGTTTACTTATATTCATCTTGGAATTTTTTTAGCACTTTAAATTTTCACTTCATTTGTGTGCAACTATGACACAGATAATTTATGGTGGTGAAGATTTTTACACCGTGCTGTATTTTAACAGAGGACTTGCAGAGGTATTTAAACATACCATTCACATTCAGACTTGCCTTATGAGAGGATCCTAGATAACAGAATGAACCAGAAGAGCAGATTTATTATGCGCTGGTGGTTTTCTGAGGTGAGGATTTTCTTCTCCGAGTTCCATATGAGTAAGTGGTTATCTTACTGATTCGGTACTCCATTGGGGTGAAAAGAAAAAGAAAAGAAATACCTTGCCCACTTTACTTTGCTGTAAGCTCTACTGAGTCTGTGGTACAACTCCGTAGCATTCCTTAACTCAAATTTTCTCCAGCAATATCCTTTTTATGTAGTTATTTTTCTACCTAAGATAGTAACGACTACTAAATGTCTGCAATGTATATGAAGCTTTCTGGCTAAGGAGAAATTTTATTTATAATGTGCTGTTTTCATTATCAAGAAAATTCTATCTTTATAATATCAACTTTCTTGATAGTAGCTCTTGAACTATAGCTAATGCAGGAAATGTTACCTGGTTTGTCACTAGAAAATCAAGGGAAACTTTAGTAAGGCCACAGTTCGAGGCTAAAGGAACAAAAAGATTAAGCTAAACCAAGAACTGTATGGAGATTATTCGAACTCTAAAGTTTACTATGATTGGGTCCTTGTGTACTGGGTAGAGCCTTGCCAAGCTGTGCTCACTACAGTGAAAACTAATATAGTAAAACAATGTATAAAAAAGCCTTATGTATTTGGCTTGGTGGCCAGTTTGAAGAAAGAAGTCAGTTTTGAAGAAAAATTACATTTTGTTTGAAACAGTAATAAGAAAGGGTACAGAAAGATACAGTTCAGAAGTGTGATGAGAGAGAATACTTTTTAGTATACAGAAACAAATGCTGAAATCCCACATCGGCTAATCAGCAGAACATGGGATTTCTCTTCAGAGTTTGTCTGGTCTAACACGATCTGTGTATCAGATTATAAACTCCTGGTGACCAGGACCAGACAATCATTTATCCCACTTGTGGCTATTAGTATTGGAGAGTGAGCAGCCACCCACAGCCGCATGACTAGTAGGTGCTTAGTGTAATAGTGCCTCTCGGGGTTCTGTAGCAGTCTTGGCAAATTAAAACATTTCTGTCCTTTCATTTTTACTCTTCTCCCCTGTTCCTTTCTCCCTTTCTCCATATCCCTCTTCCTCTCTTTATCTCCTTCTCTTGCTCTCTCCGTGTCTCTGTTCCTGCTATTTGCACCTCCTTCTCTTCTACCTTCTTCTTCCCTTTATCCCTCTGTTTTCCGTTATTCACCCTTCTATCCCTTCTTCTGTGTTTTGCTAGCAGACTTAATTCAAATTGTAATTATTCTAAATTAGCACAACTTTCTGCCCTTAGGTTCTGTCTTCCTTCTAAATTAGGCTGTTGCTTCCCCGGAGGGCTCTGTAGCCAGCCCACAACAGCGATCTAGGGTAGGAAATAATAGTGAAGGAAGTGTGGGATAAAACCATTGAGTTGCAGGTGGAGACTCCTTTCCAGTGGTGCACACCTGCTCAAAGCAAGTGCCAGCCCCACTCTCCTCCTCTTTCTCTTCGCTTCCTCCCACACAGACACAACCCACACACACAAAGGCAGACAGACACCAGGAGATACTTTATCTCCCAGCAGGAATTATTTTCTCTCCTAGCTCTCCTGTTTAATAGTTCATTTTCACTCTGCTCCCCAAAGACTATAACCTAGACCTGTTAACTTTAGAGGAGCTGGAGCTAAAATGTGCTTTAACAGTACAGAATCTGCCAGCAGTAGCTTTTAATTAAAAACATTAGGCAGGCATGATGTCCAACCTTGTAGTCCCATCTGCTCAGGTGGCTGAAGCAGGAGGATGGCTTGAGCCCTGGAGTCGGAGACCAGCCTGGGCAACATCACAAAATCTTATCTTAAAAGGAAAAAAGAAATCAAGAAAATCAGACCAGATAAGTTCAGACATTAGATGCTCACTCTCCCCCCCCACCCCGATCTAATTCTGTGGCTACACTAGATGAAAAAGTCACTCAATCTGAATTCATGACTATAAGATCAAATTCCTGGGAACTGGCAAAAGATTAGTGTATTTTTTACTCCTGTGGTATTGTAATTGTTCACACCTATGAAAGCATACTAGCCATACTAGACTACTTCTTGCAATGGTGGTGTTAGTTGCTGACAAAGCTCTTCTATTTTTGTTTGTTTGTTTGTTTTCCTCATGAAAGCCCTGAAGGGGCTTTCCTCCTCCTAGTAATAGGCACCTTTTCCCACTTACAGTTATGTCCGGCACTGTCTTTTAAAGACTTTAAGCATCACTGTAAAATAAATTTAGTCACCAAGTAATTAAATAACTCATTCAAGAAAATATTCCATGTGTATCAAAATTTGTCTCTCTGGCACAATTCAGTTCAATGATTCATAACCACCGAGTTGGTACCCAGGAAAAGTTGCCACAGGTTTCTGTCCTGCCCCACGCAGAGATGTGTATATGCTTTATTTTGCTAGGAATTGTGGATCTACAGATTGTCCAGTCTAACCAGCGTGTGTCTTCTGAACCAGTAACTTCTGTGGTTCTGGCACTTTCGTGACCTGTCAGTACATCTTATTCTGCATGACCGTGATTCATGTCACCCCTTCACCCGTGCTAAAGGATTCAACATGAAAACTGACATCCTTAAATTATAGAGCAAGCTGAGTTCTGTGATGACCAAAGATGGAGCAAAATGATCAAACTCTTTTCTATCTGATCTCTATGAGTAATCTAATGTGCGTTTTAAAAAGTATAATATATAAATTTCATTCAATTTAAAAACAAGTAACTTTCACTAAAGTATATGAGCTCTACGATTTTGAAAAAAGAAAAGCAAAAGGGAAGAGTAAACTGAGGAAAAGAACTAGTTGGGTATAATATGTACTGTCCAGTATGCATAATGCCAAGATTGTTTTGTTTTGTTTTGTTTTGTTTTTATTTTTTGAGACAGTTTTGCGGTATAATTCAGGCAGGCCTTCAACTCCCTATGTTGTCCAAGCTGGCCTCAAACTCACAGAGATCCTCTGCCTCAGCCTCCCAAGTGCTGTAATGCACCACCATGAGTAGCAAGAATATTTAAACAGAGAAAACTGAGGGAAAAAAAGTTATTCTTTAAAATAAGGTTAACTTAATATTTTTACTTAATATTTTAAATATCAATACAGTATTTAAAAATAAAAAAAACCATACTTGTTTTGCTTTAAGTATATTAAGTAGATCATATATTTTATGTATTGTTTATTTTTTACATATTCTTACATATTTTATATAACATTTCCATTATCTGTATCTGTTGAAGTGATATATATATTTGTGTGTGTATGTGTACTGGAGATCAAACTCATGACCTTGCACTTGCCAGGCAGGTGCTTATGCCGCTGAGCTGAATCCTGGGCCCAAAGTGTTACATTTTTAAATATTAAAACAATTGCTATAGGTACAGAGAAATACTCCTAAAAACAAATATGTGACTGACATGGTACCTGCCTAAAAGAGATGACCCCTCATGGTCCTTTTAGTGCTTAAATGTCATCAACCAGTCAGGAGTCCTTGAAGCACTTAAAGTACTAGAAATCCAAAGAAATTTATTTTAGACTATTCCTACTTTTCAGGATATAAAAATTTGCTGGGAAATAATATATGTTTACCAATTGCCTTTCAATTAAGAGCAGTACCAGCTGGCTCTACTTTGTATCACTTCCATACTGTCTCAGTGAATTCTTCATAAATAATCTTTCAACAAATATTTAATGAATATCTATCTTTGTGTGGTCCTTTGGGAGCTCAAAGAGTATTGTCCCTGGAAAGTTTAACAGAGAACGTGAGACTTACAAAATTACTTCTGGTACAGATGGGAGAGTGAATAGAACTGTGAAAAAAGAACAGATAAAGTACTCTCTAAGAAGATTTAGAGAAAAGATAAATGACTTCAACCTGAAGAAAACAGAAGGGTGTCATCTTTCTTAGCACTTAAAAAGTATGTAGGGTTTAGATATAGAAAAATGGAGGAACATGTTTTTCCAGATAAAAGCAACTGTGCATACCTAGGAGGAAAGATGTGGTGCACATGGTGTGTGCAAAACACTGGAATAAAACAGAATATATCAAAGGGATGATAGAGAGAGGTTTGCAAAATGTATTTTGCATTATCTGTGACCAAATGTAACGTTCGCCTTCAGAATTCATTTTATGCTTGATAGGCACTAAAAAACATTTGAAGTTTTCCAGGAGTAAAATGACATGTTCAGAGCTGTGTTACAGAAACATTAAACCTGGTGACTTATGTGAAGTCTGATTGTTCCAAAACCATTATAACCAAAACCTTTTCTAAAGTCTTGGCAAATCTTTGCTGAAACAAAAGGCTGTGCTTGCTGTTCTGGGTATTATTGTGTGGATCTGCAAGCCTGTATTGGATTCTTAAATGCTTTACCAGTCTCTGAGTCTGAATCTTGTCCGCTGTTTCCTCAGGGTCTATTTTGAACCTTACTTATAAAAATTTCCAAGGAACTTTTAAAAATAATGTTCCATTTTCAGTGTCAATAGTAATTGTATTTGTCTTTAGCAAATATTTTGATCTTAAAAATACTCCAGATCATGTAACTGATCATGTTTTCCTCTTTGAGTTGGTAGTAGGATTATTTAGAGCCAGTTTTGTATCTCACTTTAAAAATGTGTAGAACCATGAAGCATGCATTTTTGTCCACTAACAGTAAATCTGGCTTTATCTTTCCTATATTGTTTTTCTTTTATTCTGTCTTCTATTCTGACTGTGTTTAGCTTTATTTTATTTTGTTAAGGTTGTTTACACCTAGTCTCTTTTTAATAAATTCATTTGGATGAAGGTATGGTCTTTCTTTTTGTCCTGATAGCCCAAATCTTGACTTTAGCTAAATCTTTGTATTTTGTTTCTGCTCATGGTCTGCTGCCTATCTACCCTTTTTTACATTCTGCTCTTATTCTGTACTATTGAATTTTATATTGAACCTAGCACACATCGTCTGAACATGTTTCATTGGTGGGTCTCTTAAATTTTATGGCCAAATCAGAAAAGTTTCAAGAGACAGAACACTCTGCTCTATTATCTGGAGTATACCACCAGGAAGAATGAGGATACATGCTCACAAAAGAGTAAACGTAGGGAGAGACATAGCAGCATTTTTGAACCTTAAATAAAAGTTTTTTTCATGGGTAGATTTTGATTTGTTTTAAAAATAAAAATCCTAAATCCAGCATATGGAAATTGTTCCTAAAGTAACTTAATTTCCAGTAACAATTTTCATGTCCATATGCTTTACTTTTTACTTATACATGCTTTCTCACGTTACTGATTTTAGTATACCCCTGGAACAGAGTCTAGGTAAGTGTTTAGGATAAATGACTAAGCACATGAAAAACTGAATGACTGAGTAGATTTCACTGAACCCTTTAGAACTGAACCAACACCTAGATAGGACTGAAATATTTCCCACATTATGGATGAGAAAACTGACACTCACTATGAAGATGCCTGACAGACATAAGATTAACTTTGGTATTTTGACTTGTGATATACTATTCTTTCCTATGCATAGTATAACATCTAATATACAACTTCTGAGCATGTGCAAAATATACCATTCTTTGGCAGCATCATGCTTAAAAATGTAGTCATTGCCTACACTTTGAGTCCCTGCCTACACTTCTTTTTAGGCAGAGTCTTCTAATATCTCCTTTGAAGTGATTCTCTCTTTACTCTCTGTTTTCCTTTCAAGCTAAGCTCATGCCTCGTAACTACAGCTTGCTGTAGCAGCTTCTTGAAGTGTACCTTAAAGCAATCCATAGAGGCTCTAATCATATGCACTGATGCTGGGAAAGACAATGCTAATTAATTATATGATACGTGAATAATAAATTTTTCATGAATTTAAAACTGTAGTTTTCTTTTTTCCTAACACACTTGCTGTGTGTGCTATTTTAACCCTGCCATTCCCTCAAAGGCTTATTTCAACTTGTGATAATTAGACATTTTATGACGACCCCCAAAACAAGAAGCCAAAGGGGATTCCTGCAGTTTCTGTGATAGGGAACTTCAGAATGCAGGCTATACAAGGAAGCAGTTTTATTTTCATGTGTTTAGGTGTAATCTATGCCCTGCATTTCAAGAGTGAGAAACAGTTATTAAATTATATGATGTGGAATATTAGAGAGTATTAAAAACATCCAATAATTACTGATGTTGTATGCTATGGGAGGAGTTATTCTTATCATTGTACCCTGAAAGAAGCTTGAATAATACATATTCAAAGTATTACATATCATGAATTCATTTCATGGAATCTGAATTACAGTGTTAGACTATGTTATTTGGTTTAAAATCGCTGCTGGAGTTCGCATTATACATGAAGGATAGTCCCTGTTTCCTATTCTCTTTTAATACATGCATTTATATTAATAGGATGATTTAATGCATTACTTTAAAATTATATTGAATTTTGAACTACATTTAGTTAAAAACTTGACATATATATGGAACAATAATAAGTTTAGAATTACTACCTGTTTGCTAAAATCTAATGTTTGTCAATTCTAGTACCATCCAAAGCTAGGTAATGAGATTGAAAAGTAAGTCTCACATGTTACATTAATTTGTGATTTTTAATTTATGATTCATTAGCTTTAGGGAATTTTTCATAGCTATAACACAGCAATGTATTTATATTTTGAAGTTGCTAGATCCTTTAGGACTGTGACTTAGAACAAAATATCTGTACCACTGACACAGTGGCATGAGTCTCTCTGGTCACCTATGACTTACTCCAAAATGTAGTTATACTGCATACTGTGAAATTGGAAAATCTGTTCTGTGTGTGTTCTAATGGATGTAACGGTCATTAAGTATATGAGTCTTCTGACGTTGTAATCAGATGTGATTCAGTCTGTTAAGTATCCATGAAACAACATCTGCTTCACAGAGTGACCTTCTGCTAAAGAATGCTTAGGGTCTATTAGTAGATCATAGTGCAGATCTGCCTTATTTGAAATGCACTAAACGAGAGTAGTCTACTGCTGTTTAGCAACTAGCTTGTAATAATTTATTGCAGTTAAATAAAGCTTAAAAAAACTCCATTAAATAATTATAGAGATTATATGCATTTCGAAAACCTTTGTATTCTACTGAAATTACCCATTTAATTTCAGGGTTGGTTTGTTAAAAAAAGCTGAAATCTAAAGGCACATTAGGGGAGCTGTCAGATGCTGTTTTCTGTAGGTGTTAATAAAACCAGATTGAAAAAAAAAATCTGAAACAAATTAAAACCAAGAGCAATTTTGCCATCTGTTGTATATTAATTAGAACTTTGTGTATCAAGGGTAAACTTGCTCTTAGAGAATGTCACTGAACACCCGCTTAATAGAATAATATGCAAATTTATTAGGTTATGGATTTATATGCAGTTTTTAATTCTAATTCATTTACAGTGGGTCTCCAAGAAATTAGTACTGTATGTAGATTTGTATTTACATATATATAATGAACTTCCTTTTTTTTTCCAGAGCAACCTGCAAATAACCAAGGCCAATCTACACTGCAGCCTTTGCCACCTTCCCACAAACAGCACTCTGCACAGCATCATCCATCTATCACTTCTCTCAATAGAAACTCCCTGACCAATAGAAGGAACCAGAGTCCGGCCCCGCCGGCTGCTTTGCCCGCCGAGCTGCAAACCACACCCGAGTCCGTCCAGCTGCAGGACAGCTGGGTCCTTGGCAGTAATGTACCACTGGAAAGCAGGTAACTCCTATGTGTAAAGCTTTCGTATCATTTAAACGTTAGAACCACATAACTCACCTGCACAGACAGTGCATGTTCTGTAACAATTTTTAGCATCCAAAATTTAAAAATAAACTAGTCCAATCCTTTTCTCACTAAGGGAAATTTACCATATTTATAGCCTCTATGTTTTGTCTTTTTTAAGATCAACTGCAGACTGTTGGTAATTGTTTAGTTGCTAGGTCAGTTAACTTTCCCATTCTTGCATATATTTTATTCTGTACAAGAAGCAAGAATAAATGACCTCAGTGAAACTTTTCCTTACTACTGTTTTTTGTTATGTACAAATTGTTAGGTGGGTTAAAAAAAAAAAAGGAGGCAGGTATAAAATGTAATTCTCAGCCTCACATAAAAGAATCAGTGCACGTGTTTGGCAGCTACTTGATCTCAACTCCCATACTTTCTCAGATTGTGTTGTGTTTGTTGAATCAAGAATCATAGTGGACTCCCAAGCATAATACTTATCATAAGTCCAATGACCATTGGCTAAGGATATTTTTAGTTTCTTATAATTTGTGGGAGGTTGGATTTACTCTCTAATTTTTAAAAAATTATTGTTTCTTAACACATTCTACCTTAACTAGTTCTGCTAGGCAATTCTTCCTTACAGTAAACCGAAAGCTCTATCCTTGAAATTCCACCCCTAGTTGTATTCATAGCTCTAGTAATGTGGAACTGTACAAGTAATGTTGTCCCATTTCTTTATGATGGCCATGGGCTTTTCTCATTCTTCCAGAGGCTTTACCAGCATAATGGACTTTCTCTGGACACATTCTGGTGTTTCAGTGATATTCTGAAGTTAGGACTTCTACCCCAGGGTGGCTCACCAGGGGCTAGCTTCTCGTACATAAGTGTATATCAGTAAAAAATTGTTTTGAGCTAGTCTATTTCATTAATAAATATCTCCTGGTACATAAAATTCTACCTTTCTTTGGACAGAACCTTAGCAGTCAATATTTTCCTTTTATTATATATTGTGCAGCAAAAAGTGGTGCCTTGCCTTATTCTCTTAGAAGTTTTATAACAAGGTTTCCCTAGCATTCCTGCTGTTATTTATTTTTAGTGTTTCCTTAAGTTTCCATTAGGCTCAGATAAAAAGAATTGTGACCATATAAAAGCCCAAAAATAGAGGACTTGGCTACCTGAGACAGTGACCCTCAAAATATCCTGCATTGAAGAGCCTCTAGCTAACTTCTGCATTTAAATTAGCTGCTAGATAAAGAAACTATCTCACAATGAATAAATCGCTTTTTTTTTTTTTGCCTTGAGCTGTGTTATCTACACAAATTCTGCCCTAAGGATGAACTAGATGGAGGTCCTCACTGTTGTCAATAATAAAAACCTTTCTGTCTTTTCTTTTACTAAACCTAAGAACAAGGTTCAAATGAATACTTACCTTTTTTTTCTATAGTGTCAGCCAAGCGTAGTTGAGTTTTATTATTTATTTTATATTATTGAGCATTCTTTTGGGAGAATAGAAAAAAGTAGGCAAATAGCAGAGTTCTGTTCATAAAAGACAAAAGGAGTCATATATATATAGATTTCCCTCACCCCAAGGTTATTAACACAGAGCTACATTTACCCAGTGTAATTAATTAGCACACACTGAACAACTAATCAACACCAATTCACTGTTGTCACTTGGAGTATTTTTATTACGAAAAAAGTAATTTTCCAGTTGAGTCATCAAATTGAATATGGATAATTGTATCATAGTTGAAATTAATTGTTTTGACAAATATTTATGAACTATGTCAAGTTAATCACCAGAAACATGCTTAATTTTACTGATGTTGTATAGCAAAAAAGGTGTCAGGAAGATAGCTATTTTTCCTTGAAGCCATGTGAAGACATCTGGTAAAGTTTTTTAAAAGATAACAATTTTTCATGTTATACTTCATATCATACTGCCAGATTTTGGTTGGAGGAGGTTCAGAAAGAAAAGTAACTGGTTACAAGATAATCTGTTGTAGTTATATGTAAAATTATAGCTGGTTTGTCCATACTCAGACCCTATAAGAAATCATTCCCAAAGAGAGTAGTTACTAAAATTTTCTTCCATTTTTAAGCAGTATCATTAATAAATCAATAATATGTTATATTATATAATTTATAAATTGACATAGGAAGAAGTTAACAAGCTGATATAATCTAACGAATAGGAAGAATAATAATTCTAAAAATGTGTATTACTTTAAAAAACATTAACAAATTTTGATCTATAGTATGGTTTTGTTACTTTTTTGTTATCCAACTTTCACATCTTACTGATAAATCAGAAGAAATGATATTTCAAGTTGCAGGTAGACAGCGATTCAACCTAAGCAGCCAAGTGAAAATCTCACATTGTACTGACGCAGTACTACTGTGGTTTCTTTAATAGTCTCACTTGGTTGGAACTCTTGAGGTGAAGAGCCAGTCCTATTTATTATTGATTTTTCCTTTTTTAGTTAAGATCCCTATTGAGTATGATTCTCAGGCTCAGTTTCTGCTATATTAACAACTTTATCCAGACTTAGGTCTACCTTTAACCATCTTTAAATCTAGTATATAAATTCACCTTTGAGAATTATTTCAATTCATGCATATACTCATTTGATTAATTATCTCTTTATTGAAACTCATTTAAAAGCTATAAAGTACAGACTTCAATTATGTGTGTATAGTTTAGGTTTTCTCTTTGTTTCTCCTCTTTCCTCCTTTGAATACATAATGAAAATAGTTGGTTACAAAATGTCCTATACTAATAGTTAAAATCCCAGTAATTTGTAGATTATCTACATATTGGCAAGAAGGCTTAGAAATATTCTGTCATTTTTAGTTATTAGAAAAAGTTGTTTTTTCCTCTGCCAAGCAGTTATTTGGTTCCATAAAAATATACATTCCCTTTGCCTAATGACTTTAACATTTGCTATTCCTGAAGACAATATTGTATACCGTGCATTTCTACCCAGTAAATAAAGAAGGTCTGATTTTTAATCTCTTGTGAGTTTCAGATCTCCTAAAGTCAGATCAAGATCCAGATAAGCATTTGTAGTTAATAAACAAATTCTTTTCTATAACAATCAGTGCTTTATATATAATGCCAAATACTTAAAATTTTTCTTAAATTTCTTTTCCTTGAGGTTACTATTTCTTGTATTTTGCATAGTTCACTTTCAGACCTTTTGCTAGTCTATAGCTTGTCCTTTGTTTATTTTACATTTTAGCTGATTAGGTGTGTGATTGCTGCTACAAGAATATGAAGCAGTGGAGCAAAAGCTTAGAATTGACCCAGTGTAGCACCAGCATTTAAAAGTGTAGCACAATAACTCTCATTGTGAAGCCTTGACCTTCGGCAATTGTAAAATTAATTGCCTTCACATTCCTCATTTATATATGTAAGTTAAGTAGCTTAATAGTTACTTATTAGATGTTAACAAAACAGCTCATTTGTAACCATTTAATAAAAGATTTATTAAAGTCTTGTTTACTACAAAGTCTACTTTGGCATAGATAGTTCATTAGTTATGTTCCCATAGCTTTTTACCTTGCAGTTCAATAATGCTTTGCTAATTATTAATGTATGAAATTGCATGTTTAATGACTTTATTAGTGTATTTTTAATTTCAACTATAATATCCTGGGCTGCTTTAATGTGAGATCAATTGCTACATCTTTTTTAAAAAATGAAGTATGTAAACAGAAGTCTGTTTATTAAGATTTTATCCTGTACTTGTTCTTTCATCTTCATTTTAAAGAGAGGCTGAACAATCATGCAATGACCAGATTGGAGTCGGCCTTGCCTATAAAACCTATGGGCAGCGTCCTATACTGTGTGGTCTCTTATTGAAAAATTGTACCTCTGCCTACTTAGATAACCGACTACCTATAGTAAGATTACCTTAGTAGTAAAGTCTGCCATAATTAAAGATAAAGCTTCAATTAGTATAGTGACACATGCCTATAATTTCAGCTAGCCAGGAGACTAAGGCTGGAGGGTTGTAAGTTCAAGCCCAGGCTGGGCAACTTAATTATTTTTTCAAAAGAAAAAAAAATAAAATAAATAAAGAGCCTGGGGGTGTCAGTCAGTGGCAAAGCACCCCTGGGTTCTGTCCTAAGTACTGCAAAAAAAAAAAAAAAAAAAAAGGAAGAAGAAGAAAGAAAAACGAAAGGGCTTCAAGTAAAATATGCCATTAATTTACGTTGACCAATTGATGCCATATGTGTGCATTTGTTTACAAAAATTGAAAGAAAAAAGAAAGTGTACAAAAATTTTTCTATGTGGTGTTTATATTTAAGGCATATTTCAAAATGTGGCTTAAAAAACCATACTGTGAGAGCATGATAAATTCAAAAAGTTAATACAGGTTTAATTCAGGGTATAAGCTTTGTAGTTACTATGTAATTCACCATCCTAAACCAGGACACTTCCACAGCATAGACTGATTATTTCCAGGACAAACAGGAACATTGTGTTAACATTCAAAGCTCTATTTTCAAGAATAAATTCAATTTTAATCCCATACAGCCTTATACATGAGGTAAATAGGAAATCACATGGAAGAAGCAAGCTTTGCTTGGATATAGATCGACTTTCAAGTTGAGCTTTCCTAGTTTTTGTTGTCATCTTGTAGCAAGTATTTAACCTTTTATTGACTCTTTTACAGAGTAAGTTTTTGTTGGCTAATAGAATATGTGGCTCCTAAATCATATGTAAAATATTTGTACTTCTTATATCAAGAAGAGGGGAGTGTATACTGAAGACAGTATATCAAATGAAATCTTATTCAAAAAGTTCAAATTTATTTGTTTAAATAGAAAATACTAGATTTAAAGGTTACTGTGTGTTCATAAAAATGTAAAACACAAACAAAATTGGCTTTCAAATTTATTTAAAGAATAAACATCCATGTGACTCCAGTTGCATTGTAATTGAGATTTACCAAGTCATTCTCCTACACTGAAGTAAAGGCTACCTGCTAATAAATCTAAAAAATAAAAATGCAATGATAGTTACTAAACTAAGGGGAAGCAAAAGCATGATTTTTAAATGTGATGTCATTATTAACCAACTGTAATGTTGTACTTTAATTTGACGTTAAAGCAGGCATCATGCCAATAATTAAAATGAGAAATAGACTATACACTAATAGCAGCTCTAGGATGAAGATCATTCCCAGGAGTCAATATTGATATATGCTCTAAATAAAACCATGTGGAGTGGGAATACAAAACACAGTTCAGCATCATGAAAAGAGCAAATGCTTTGGTGTCAAACCTGGTTTTTAGTGTTAAATCCACTACTTCATCTCTGTGCTGACCTACAGATTATTTGAATCTGAGATCAATTTCCAGTGCAATAATACCTGCTTGAAATAATGTTATGAGTATTAAAATAATGTAAGTAAAGCACCTGGTACATGACAGGTTCCTTACAAAAGGTTTTAAAAATGATGGCCAAATAATAATAGCAAAAATTTGGAAGATGGATGTACCTTAAGACAATAATTTTAAGTGAAATAAATCAGACACACAAACTTAAATATATGATTTCTTTTATATGAGGATCTCAAGTATAAATAAAGAGCAAAATAAAAGATAATAAAAAGAAAAGAGATCTTTCTGAAATGAAAAAAAAAACAAGAGATGATGGGAAGAGAATGTAGGTAGGAAAAAAATTAAAAGTGTATTATATACATATACCAGCTTCACACAAGGAATGTAAAGATTATGTACCACAAATATTTACTAATAAAAAAATTTTTAAAGAAAAAGCAAAAAAAATCACATAGGAAAATAAACTTCCTATAATCTTACCAACCCCTCACACACAATTGTATAGGATAAAGGCATCTAATTATTTAACAGTTGAAAAGATGTTATTTCGCATAAACTAGTGTTCTTTGCAAATGATATGAAGAGTACTTAACTGGGATATTTATGCATTACTGTTTTTTATGTTAGGACAAGCATAAAACTAAACCATGATTAACTTTACCAGAATAAAATGTTCTGAGTTTCTCAACTCTTTTTCTTGCTTAATAGGAATTAAGTAGATTTTTGTAAGTAAGAACCCCAAGACTGTTAATTTTGTTCTTGAGCAGAAAAGAAAACCTTCAAATAATAATGAAATAATGAAAACCTTCAAATAATAATGAAAGTCATATACTTGAAACATTTAATTACTAATATAGTAAATGTTTGGAGTGAATCAGTAAAAGCCTTGATACATGCATTGTCTCCACATCAGTCAGAAGTTAGACATGAGATTTATTCAAGTTACTAAAAGCTTGAGGTGTATTTTGTGGCTGATTGATGGCACCATACAAGAGTGGGAGTATTATTTTGTTTATTTGCAGTGAAATAGTTTCTTTTATTTATTTATTTTTAGGAGTTTTTTTAGGGTTTTTTTGTTTTTAGTTTTTTTAGGGTTTTTTTTTAAGTTTCATTTTAATAGAAGTTAAGACACTAAGAAAATATGCATTAGTCATTTACTATAGATCTTAATTTATTTTTGAAAGCATAATTTCATTATTATATATTATGATAATGTTTAAATCTGGATAACCAACCAGTAATTTGTATAAAATATTTATATATAGCAACCTTAATTTCCCTAGTATCTAGGGAAATGAATTCTTAATTATTTCTGATGTGTTTTTAGTCACTCCTCTGTGAACATGACCGAAGTGAAAGGTCACAGATGCCTGTATTCTGGTTAATGACTGTGACTTAGTCCTTATCTTCTTCTGAATATTATGTATCCATTTTTAAACACCTCCCTTTGTGTTCCTCAGCAACTGTTTTTGTAAGGCTTGTTTTTAAAAAAAATGAGGCTGAGGATTGAGCGTCAGCTCTCACACTTTACAAAGCAAGTGTTCCACCACTGAACTACGTCCCTAGCCCTTTTATTTTTTAATTTTTTTTTTTTTTTGAGACAGGATCTTGTTAAATTTCCTAGCCAACTTCAAACTTGGAATCCCCATATCTCAGCCTCCCAAGTAGATTTAATTACCAACAGGCACCACTGTGCCTAGTTTGTGAGGCTTTTTTTAAAAAGATGATTTAACTTTGATTAGTATACTAGTCAAAGTCTATGGAAATATGCACTGGTCCTTTTTATTTGATGTATGTATCTGAACATATGTATATGTGCTTTATCACTAGTTAATATTAAAATAACTTGGTGATTTATCTTTTCATAGAATTAATTTTCGTTTGATTTTAAAGTTGTGTATTTTTCCTCTGGAATTTAATCTTCTGTTTTCATAATCAATTGCATACACACTGTTGAAGATACAGTAATTACGTATCTTTTCCTGCGTTTTGTTTGTGATACACTTTTGCCTGTTTCTTTTCTTTCTCCTTTGATTTCAACCTTGAGTTGAAGCCTGTTTTCTGTTGCACCATTCTGAGAAAGCTTTCTTCTTAGCCCATGAGATTAAATTTGTGGACATGAAATTAACCAACTAAGCTTAATAAATTATGTTTGATAACCCCTCTGGTTCTGCTGTGACATTTATGATTTTGTAGCATCTCACCTCATATTTAGAGCTACTTTAAAATGCTACTACCAGAAATCATCTTGCTCCAATTACATCTTGCACTAATATACTACCGTTGCTTTCTAGTCATGCTGTACTATCAAAGAATGGTTTTGATACAGATCTGGATTAAAATCTCAACATCTGACTATCTATGACATTGTCGGTGTTCTCATACATTTTTATCTTTTTTTTCATGAAATGAAACTGATAATACTTCACAAAAATGTTATAAGAATTTCATCGAAATGTCATAATAATATACTAAGCACTTTCCCTTATTCCTTTCTTGTGGTATACGCTTTAAAATATTCAATTTAGTATCTACAAAAGTAAAGACAATTACCAAGTTAAGATAATAAAAATTGATAAAGGCAGTGACAACTATGAAGAAATTATTGTTTGATTAATTTTTGTGTACAGTTAGATATGGGCCGGGGATTTAGCTCAGCAGTATAAGCACCTGCCTGGCAAGTACGAGGTCGTGAGTTTGATCCCTGGTACCAACAGAAAAAAAATTTTTTTCAGGGGTTTTTTAATGTTAAGAATTATCACTATATCCTCTTTAATTGGGTGATTTAGAAGCAAAAAACTATAAAGTAAATTTTCAAAGATAGGATTTATTTCAGAAAAAGGCAAAAGTGATAACAAGGTGAAGAAATTATCTGAGATGGTGGTAGAATAGTGGCAATACATAAAATAAAGCTTAAATGTATGCATTCATCTATTTAGAAAATGTTTGCTGAAGCCTCGTGGTGTACCACTGTGAAATCAGGCTTAGTGTAGAAGATCTGAAGATGTTACTGATTTGAGAAAGACAAATTATGTCTCAAAACAAATTTCACAAAGTTATCTTACAGATTACTTTAGCTTCTTTTTAGGCTCTTTGAGATTGTGTAATTTCCTTGAGGACACAAACCTGGTGAGTGGTATAATACTCAGCTGGATTTCAGGTTCAGAGTCTAAATTCATTACATTTTCTAGTAGTGGTCTCTAAAATTTTTTATTATATCTGACAAAAGTTTTTAAAAACCTTGACTTCAAAAAATGTATATTTTTTAAATTTTTAAAATTATATCCATGTAGCAATGTACTAAGCTCATATGTGTTATTTTATATATATAAAAGCAAAAATTAAAAAGATGAAAGTAATTTTTTACTGTAAAAGATTCATTTTTATTGGTATATGTTTGCAATGCATGATAATTACATTTATTTTGGAGCTATATATATATATTTTTTTCTTTTATTTTCGACATTTTCCATCCACTTATCTGACCCCTCTCCAAAAAGTCTGTTTCCCGTTGTGTCTCAGATACAGATAGGTAGGTAGGTAGGTAGGTAGATAGATAGATAGATAGATAGATAGATAGATAGATAGATAGACAGACGGACAGACATATAGATATTGGAGGGGGGTTCGTGTGTGAGAAACCACGCAATATTTAACCTTCTGTATCATACTTATGTCTCTTGATATTATGGTCTCAAGAGCCATTTTCCTACAAATACATTCATCCCTCATTGTGACTGAATAGTACTCCACTGTGTATGTATACCACGTTTTTTTCTCTCCATTCATCTCTTATGGGCATGTAGGCTATTTTCCTACTTTACCTATTGTGCTTTTCTAAACATAGGTATGCACATATCATTGTACTATGATTTTTTTTTAAGTCTTTGGAGGAAAAACACAAGAGAACTATAGCTGGGTCAAAATGGAATTTCTAGTTTTAGTTTTTTAAGGAATCTCCATACTGATTTCCATAGTGCTTAAACTAGTCTACATTCCTGCATACAATATAGAAGGACTTGGTTTCCCCACATCCTTGCCAGCATTTTTGTTTTCATATTCTTCATGAGAGCTGTTTTGACGAGAGTAGAAAGTTTTTATTTTCCTTTCCTTAATGGCTAAAGGTGCTAAACATTTTTTTCATGTACTTATTGGCCATCTGTACTGCTTCTGCTAAGAGACTTCTACTCATTTCATTTGCCTATTTTTTTATTAAGTCATTTGCTTTTGGAGTGTAATTTTTTTTCTTTTCTTTTTTTAGTTCTTAATATATTCTGGATGTTAGTCCTCTGTTAGAAGAGTAGCTGGCAAAAAACTTTTCCACATTCTGTAGGTTGTCTCTCTACTCTGTTGTTTGTTTTCTTTGTTGTATAGAGGCTTTTTAATTTGATATAATATCATTTTTGATTCTCGGTGTTATTCTCTTGCAACTGGATTTCTGTTCAGAATGTCTTTGCCTATGCCTGTGTCTTTAAGAATTTTACCTGTTTTGTTTTCCAGAAGATTGTTTCTGTTTTAATATCAATATGTTTGATCCATTTTGATTTGAGTTTAATATAGGATAAGAGATTTGGGTCTAGTTTTATTCTGCATGTGGAGAATCAGTATTCTCAGCACTATTAAAGAAGCTGTCATTCTCCAGTATATATTTGTATCCCCTTTGTCAAAGATCAGATGGCTAAAAATGCTTGCTGTTGCTTCTGTACCTTGTATTTTATTCCATTTGTTTACATGTCTATTCTTGTGGCAGTACCATGCGGTTTTTATTATTATAGATTCATAGTATAATTTAAAATCTGGGATTGTAATGCCTCTCACTTTGTTCTTTTTGATCAGGATTGCTTTGACTATTCTGGGTCTCTTCTAGCTTCATACAGATTTTAAGATTTTTTTTTCTAGTTCCATGAAGAATGTTCTTGATATTTTGATAGCAGTTACCTTATACCTATCGCCATTTTGATGATACTGATTTTGCCTGTCCAGAAACAGGGGGCTATCTTTCCATTTTATAATGTTTCTTTAGTCTCTTTCTTTGAAATAATATAACTTTTTAAAAAATTTTATTTAAAGAGAAAAAAAACAGAAAAAAGGGTAGCAACAATACAGAATTCCAAGGAAAAAAAGAAAAGAACAAATAAAAAAACCACTAAGAAATCACTACTTGATAAATTACATACTGTCATGTTGGAAATACTTGTTCAAGTTACAAAATTAAAACATACGAAGTACACATTTAAACAATGAGACTGTTAACAGTTCTGCTCCACAATCTAACAAAAAGAGTAATATGGTCATCCATCTTACACACTTAAACATACATGCAGTTATATCCTTTAGAGCACTTTCTTTTTCTCTCTTTTTTTACAGTAGCAATTACACATTTTGGGTTTTATTACTCCTACATTTCCTATTACTTTTTACACTAGAGACACAATGTGATATTTATAAATATGATTCTTATATATTTCACTAATGAGGATAGTCTGAAGTTGTCTCCACTTACCTATGAAGGCCTCAAGATCATCCTTATTAATAGTGAGATCTTTCACCTCTTTCGTAAGGTTGATTCCTAGGTATTTAATTTTTTGAAGCTAACATGAATGGATTTGTTTTCTGATTTCTTCTTCTGTGGGCTCATCGTTGGTATACAGGAACACTGTCAAATTTTGTGTATTGATTTTGTGTGCTGCTAATTTTCTGAATTTGTTTATTAGCTCTAAGAGTCTTCTGATAAAATTTTGAGGTCTTTTTTAAGAATTCCAAACATCTACAAATACAGTTGTACTTCTTACATTCCTATTTATGTCCCTTTTATTTCTTCTTCTTGCCTGTTCACTCTTGCTTAAAATTCAAGTACAGTACTGTATTGAAGAGGAGTAGAAAGTGTGAATACTCTGTCCCAATTTTGATTTTAGAGGGGAGCTTTCAGTTTCTTCCACTTAGTATGATGCTGACGGCAGGTTAGTCATTAACTTTGATTAGTTTGAGGTATCATCTTTCTATACCTGTTTATGTCAGGGTTTTTATTTTTCCTCATGAATGGATGTTGGATTTTTCAAAGACTTTTTCTCTATCTACTTAGATAATCATGTTATTTTTATCCTTAATTCTATTTATATGGTGTGTTACATTCATTTACATATATTGTATTATCTTTGCATTTCTAGGGCCAACTTAGTCACAATATGTGATCTAACGATGTGTCACATTCTGTTTGCAAGTATACTATTGAGGATCTTTGCATCTGTGTTCATCAGGGATATTGGCTTCAAGTTTGGAAGTTTTTTGTTTTGTTTTGTTTTGTTTTGTTTTGTTTTTTGCTAAGTCTTTGTCCAGTTTTGGTATCGGGGTAATGCTAGCTTCATGGAATGAATTGGCAGTATTCCATCTCTTGCAGTTTCATGGGAGAGTTTGAAGAGTATGGGTCTAAGTTCTCTGAAGTCCCAATGAAATTCAGTGGTGAATTTACTGGGTCTTGGGCTTTTCTTATTTTGTAGAGTTTTTATGACTGCATCAATTTTATTGCCTGTTATTGGTCTTTTTTGGGTTTTTTATGTTTTCTTGTTCAGTTTGTGGTAAGTCATGTGTGTCTAAGGAATTTATCTATTCCTTCTACATTCTCCAGTTAATTGAAATGTGTTTTTAAAATAGTTTTTGATAATCTTCTAGATTTCAGGAGAGTTTGTTCTAATTTTGCCTTTTTTATTCCTAATTGTATTGATGTGGGTCTTTCTTTCCTTGTTTTTGGGTGTTTAGGTAACGGTTCATCATTCTTACTGTCTTAAAGAACTGACTCTGATACATTGATCCTTTATATTGTTTTTTAGTATCAACTTTATTGATTTCCATTTTATAAATTTATTGCCTTCTGTAGGTTTTGGAGTTGGACTGCTTTTGTATTTCTTATAATGTATCATTAAATTATATGACCTTGTTCTATTTTTCTAATGTAGGCACTCACAGCAATAACCTTTCCTCTTAGAACTACTTTCCTTGTATCCCACACGTCTGATGTGTTATATTGCTGTTGTCATTTGATTCTAGGAGTTTTAAAATTTCTTCCCTGATTTTGTCTGTGACCCATTAATTATTTTGTCATTCTCAATTTCTAGTTTTATTCTGTTATGACCTGATAGGACACAAGAGATTATTTCAGTTCTTTCATGTTTACTTAAATATATCTTCTGCTTGATGGCCTAAAATATGTTCTATTTGGGGGAACATTCTGTAGTCTGCTGGTAAAAGTGTGTATTCTGCTATTTTTGGATAAAACACTGTAGATTGCTGTTAAACCCATTTGTTCAATAATCTGACTGAGCTATGACACTTCTTCATTGATTTTTTTGTTTGATTGACTTGTGAGAGTGAGATAATGAATTCTCCCATTATGATTGTATTGGTATCTATCCATCCCTTTGTGTCACAGTCATAATTTTTATTTTATGAAATTGCATATGATGAATATATATACATATATGTATATTATATATCATCTATATCTATGTTCTTAGTGAATTGCTCCCTTTATTAATATGTAGTGACTGTCTCTTTCAATCAGTTTCGGTATGAAGTCTGTTTTATCAGAAATTAGCATACTTACTTCCGTTTTCTTTCAGGGTTCCCTTGCATGGAGTATTATTTTCCCATTCTTTCACTTTCAGTTTATGTTTTTTTTTAATGGATGAGGTGTGTTTGTTATGGGTTTGGTTTTTTAATCTGATCAATCAGTCTTGATTAAGGAGTTAAGATCATTTACATTGAGTTTTGTTAATTGAAAAGTATTTACTAATTTCTGTCATTTTTCCAGTGCTAATTCTTTCATTTTATGTTTTGTTTTGTTTTGTTTTGTTTTTTTCTTTTGCTTACTCTCCCAGTTAGATGTATTCTTTCCTTTGGGCACATTTGTGATGTTGGCCTCAGTGTCTTTGCTTAGGATTTCCTTAAATATTTTCTGCATGGACTATTTAGTGGTCATGTGTTTATTTAGATTGCTTTTCTGCCATAATTTTCAGTGGAATCTTTCATTTCCAGGATTTCTCCTTGATTCATTTTATTACCTCTGATTCTTTGCTAAAGTAGTCATTAATTTCCTACATAATCTTCCTTAAATTAATCAGCTGCTTATGTGTCTAAAGCTCACTGATCATCTTATTAATAAAATCATTTAATTGGTTATTTGTATCTTCTTGGAGTTCATTGAACATCATAGTAAAGGCTTCAACTTCATTCTCTTTAATTAATTTATTTATCTTTCAAGTTCTTTGGAAATTCATCCATTTTAATACCCATGAGCTCAACTTTTAGAGAGTTTTGAGTTAGTTTTTAGAAGCATCTAGGCGTCTCATTTTCTCATGATTCTTGTATTTTGTGTTGAATTCTGTGATCCTTTGGGATAGAAGGCTCTACCACTACATCTCTTTAATGTGTGGGTCTACCCTGTGTCCTTGGCTTTAGGTGGGGAGTCAGTGTGCAGATATCTGCTCCCCCATTCAAACAACTAGATGCAGTCACCATCACCGTCTTACAAGGAGAGAACAATTCTTGATAATAACCAATACAAAAAGTGAGTCATACTGGTATGTCAACACTTAATTTAATACTTGTCTAAAAAATTCTCAACTCTTTCTATAACCCAAGAAGATGAAAGAGTAATAATGATAAAGTGTAGGCTAAGAACTAGGATAAAAAGGGAAGGGGGAGGTACAAAATAAAACAAAATAATATAAAATAAAAACAAAAAAGAGAAGATACATTTTGGTGGTTTAACTTTATACCTGAAAAGAAGGGAGAAGATGTTTCAAAAGTAGGGAATGTGAGGGAGCAGAGCATTAAGAAAAGGTGAAGGAAATATAAGCGGGAAGCATGAGAGGCTTCCTGGATGTTGGAACTAATTAATCGCGCATGTCCACCTGCTGAAATCCAATGTTGTAAGACACAGAAGTGACCCTCGGTAAAGTAAACCAAATAGGTCTGTGTATTCATTACAGAAATTAAACCATGAACCCTGGTGCAGAGATTCTGCACTCTCATGTTGGCTGCAGGCAGGTTTGGGAGCGAACCAACACTCCACCCCATTCTAGTCTTTTGCCTGCTGAATTCTGGAGCCTCTGTTTTCTTCAGGTTCTTTGGTGGGGCATTTATTCTGCTTCCTTCAGTGAGTTTTGCCATGGGTTTCTGCTAGCCAGGAGCCTTCGGACCACTCCCCACTGTCCTTCACCTCATCCGTGGAACTCTCAAGTACCATTTCTCAGTGCACTCAGCTGGCTGTGATTTCTGCCTCTCATGGGACTAGGTTCCTCAGTTCCTGCAGGGTGTATCTTCCCACCCCTGGTGCGCATATATCCTCATCACCCAGGACTTCCTAATTTATTTTCAGTTCTATACCTCCCTATGCTCAGATCTGGAGGAGCAAGAATCCTAGGTGCCTGCACTGTGGGTAATGGCATTTGGAGCAAGTGGCTTAGTGTGCGGGACCTAGCCCGCCTCAGCCACCTTCTTCCTTTTAAAGTTTCTAGCATCTCACTGGTTCTAAGTCTCTGATCCTGGGCTGGGCTCCACCTTTGTGAACCAGGATTCTGTCTATTGTTACCACAGATTCTGGGCTGTGTCCTGGCTGGGGAACCAGCAGTTCCGAGTGGAAACAGTGGCTTCTGGACTAGGGTTGGGAAATGGCCACACCTCTGCCTTCTTTTTCAGAAAGTTTTGCACATTCCACAAGGTGCTAAATCTCGGAAGCTGGGCTGGGATCCACACGGGAGATTTAGGAGTGTATTTGTCATTGTTGACACATAGTCTGGTGCATGTCCAGTGGGGCAATCAGGTGGCTCTGCCACACTGGACAGCAGTGTCTCCAGGTCTTTGCTGGGTGAGCACCTGAGTTTACCTGTGGCTTCACTTCTCGTTGTAACTTCCCCATTTGCTATACTTCACCTGATGGCCATCGTGTTCAGGGTGTGTTTCAGTGGTTGGTAACTACACCACCTCGTGTCTCAGTGCCCTGCCTGACCTCAGTGCATACCATGGAGCTCTCCTGTGAATGCTGCTTCAGCTGTGGCAGCACGACGAGTACTGAAAATGAAATAAACATTTTCACAGAACTTTATTTTCGTTGTTTACTTACTTTGTGTTAAATATAAATCTGTAACTATTAAATATAAATTAGCTTTATTATTAAACATTAACCCTTGTAAACAATTTTTTAGTCCTCATAGCTATATAAATGTTTCTGTTGAAATTTGGCCAATTTTTCTAATGTCCAGTCCCATATTCTGACAAACTAACTGATAGTTGTTGGATTTTCACATTTATAAGTAAACAAGGACAAAACACACTAGCACATCATGTCTAGGGAGACTCCTAAGCAGTTTAGAAAATTAGAAGTTTTTATAGATTACATCAAATTTTTGGTAACAAAATTGTGTATTGGTGGGATCATTTCCACCAGGCTTTTAAAATATTCTGTGTCAGGCCTGGTGGCGTACACCTGGTAGTGCACTGTGGGGGATGGAGACTAGAAGACTGCAAATTCCAGGCCATCCTGGACCACTCAGCAACTTAGTGAGACCCTGTCTCAGAATAAAAACAAAAATTAAAAGGCTGAGTTTGTAATTTAGTGCAAAGGCGCTGGGTTCAATCCCAGTACTGCACACACAATCTCTCAATCTCTCTCTCTCTCTCTCTCTCTCTCTCTCTGAGTTAAGAGTACCTTTAAAGAAACTGTTTGCTTATTCATTCTTGAGTACTGCTTTTACCTTGAATGGAGAGATTATTATTTTTTTTCGGGAATACATTCTTGGTAGCATCCCGCTGAGTGCTTTTGTCACTACAGAAAAGTTTACTAATATTGAATCCGACTTGTATATTTATGTCATTTAGAAGGTTTCTAACTCTTAGGGTACTTTGCCGTGAAATAACTAATTAGCCTGTATATGACTGAAAAAGATCTTCAAGATCATGCCACAATCCATCCCCAGATAAAGAATCTTGTAGTTAATGAAACACATACAAACCACAAAAACTGAAAGGTAAAGGCCTCACTGTCAACTCCTCTACACTCAGCCTCCTCTTATAAACCCCTGGTAGAGTTAGGAACTTCCCAGCAAAAACACTAACAGTAGCTCCCACTGTCACCAGTGTATTAAATATTGTGAAAACTTTATATATTTCTTATTTTTAGATAAGAGAGAAATACATGTTTGGTAAGTAGGTGTTCATCACTTTTACTTCAGCCTCTCTCTACTCTTTGAACTGATGGTTTTCCATTTCATAATCTAAGTTTAATTCACTGTCACTCATAAATCTCAGATTGGTGGTTAGGATGCATGCCTTCAACATTCCTTACAACCTAGAGATTTTTTTTATTTTTTACAATCTTTTATGAGTACCAGAAATTCTTTTCTCTAGCTCACATTTACTTCTCAAATATATGGAAAGAATTTCTCTGAACAATTTTAAGCAGAGATTGCCATCAGTAATTTTTAAACTTACTAATTAAATAGGTAAGGTCTTGTTCAAATTGCACAAAGGGATTTTGATATGTTCTTTTCCATTTTCATGTAATATATTTAGTATCTAATAACTGCCTATAGTAGGTGTAATTGATATATTAAACCATGTAAGAAAATCTCTATTATACATTTATATATCTGATGTCATGGCTAAACCATTAAAGTAACTAAAATGCGAACAAACACACTGTTTAAACTTAGTAGTGGCGTGGAGCTTAGTAATATATTCCAGGAGTGGTGATGCATACCGGTAATCCTAACAAACTGGTGGGCTGAGAAAGAAGGATGGCAAGCCCAGCCTTAGCCTGGGCAACTTAGTGACTTAGTGAGACTCTTGTGTCCAAATTTAAAAAAAAAAAAATGAAATAGGGCTGGAGATGTAGCTCATTGTTAAGGCCACGGTTTCAATCCCCTGTAGTATTTTAAAAATTGTTTTTCTACCTGTTGGCACTCAGTGCTTAGCCTCTGTATGATTGAGAAAGATTTTCAAGATCATGCCACAATCTGTCCCAAAGTAAAGAATCTTGTAGTTAATTAAGCATGCACAAACCACAAAAACTGAAAGGACGGGCATCACTATCAACTATCAACTCCTGTTATGGATGAAAAACTGGTAGTCACCCCTGAATTAAATCAGCATGGTGCTGAGTGTAGATGGCCCACATGAGGAAAGTTGCCAGCATAAAAGGAGATGCGGAAAGGAAGAGTGACGCATTGTGGGTTCTCCTAAATGTTGCTGTTTGTCACCATTGGTTCTCCTGGAGGAGCTTGTCATGGCTGGCTTCCCTGATTTGAGTTTAACCATTATCATTGGAGGAGCTTGACACCTTGTTGCTGAGAATGGCTTCGGTTCACTTTGGGGGAGCTCTGGTGAACGTCACTACCTTGCTCTGAAGGGGAGGATGTTTGCTGTTTATCTCCAGGAGAAGCTTGTCACTCTGGCTTCCTGACATGTTATCCACTGTTCTCATCATCGGAGGAGCTCAGACCTCCCTGAGGATGGCTGTGTTACTTTTCAGGGGAGCCCTGGTTCTTATTCTGAGCATCGCTTCTTGGTTCCAGTGTAGAACCCTCAACCTACCAGCACAGCTCCTTCACCCCGCTGGCATAGACTTTCTAGCTTCCACTGCTGACCTTTGGGCCTTCCTAGTTTAGATACATAAAACAGACTTGTTTGAATCATTGTTGTGGGCTCTAGACCTCTAGTTGGATTCATGGGGTCCATTGTCATGGGTTCTAGGTCTTTGTCTGGACTCATGCAAGACATTACTGTGGGATCCAGGCTTTTGGCTGGATTTTCTAGGTCTTTAGTGTTGTAGACAGATTTCCTGCACTTGTATTTAACTCTAGGTGACCTTCATAAAATAATAATATAAATTCTATGTCCTGTGTGTAATTGTTCTCCTTGCAACGCCTGACTACAACTCCTCTACACTCAACCTCCTCTTATAAACCCCAAAATAAAATCTAACATGATTTGATGCTTGATTATAGACATAGCTTAAAGTCACAATAGAAACATTTCGTTTCATAGGTTAGCCCTATCCATTTTATTCAATTGTAGTTTACTTAAGCTTGCATAACTCTGATATTTACTTAAAACTGCAAAACTTGTAAAAAAAAAAAAATAGTTAACATATTCCCTCCAATCAGCTTAACAGGCACTAGAATTATTCCTGGGAGTTTTCAGACATTGGTTAATACAAAATGTCATAGTTACCATGAACATGTTTTCATGTTCATTATAGTGATAAATTGACATGGGGCAATTTCTAAAATGTATAATTATGAATATTACAAAAAATTTTGTGCAATATTAAAAATTATTTTCATCTTAAAACTTTTCTGTACAATTACTAACATCTCATATTAATTCAGGTAGCAGCAGTGAAATGTATCTTGTTTATAAGCTTTTCATTTAAGACATTTTTCTTGCTGGGATCATCTCCTAGTGTGAAAGTTGTCCAAAGATAATAGCACATCAATTCAAAAGTGTAATAGATTTGAGACCACAACATGCTAACAGCGTGAAGTAGTTTATCAGTCTCACTAACACACTGTGTCACAGCTAGAATCATTATGTATTTGATCTTTTGTTTTCACATCAAAATACATAATTTACATCCTAATATTGATTGCTTACTTGGGATACATTTAATTTTCTTATTTAAAGTATTTTCCTTTAAAGTACATATCAAAATTAATTTTAAGTAATAAAAGATGAGACACTTTATGGATAATATGAAATGTCTTCTTTTTGTATTTGTATAATTCATAACAGTATAAAATTCCTATAATTAAGTTTGTAGTGATAATACTTTCATATTAAAAGCAAAATAATAAATGCATTTTGAACAAGCCACGGCCAGTTCTTAGAAAATTTATGTACACAGATACACTCATGCACAAATGCACATTCCTTCTCTAGAGTCATATTTTTAAAAATTAATAAAGTTTTAAAAACACAAGCAATTGATTATTAGTTTATTTGTGACTTGCTACAGGCATGTTTTATTATTTCTTAACTGTTCTGCCTTTTCCATCAAGCTTGAGATAAGCCTTTTTAGTTTTAAGATCTACCTACTAATTTTCATTCTTCGTGATAGCCTTTTCAAGTACTACTGCTACTGCTTTGGTCATTGAAAAAGTTAATTAAAAACTAATTCTCCAAGTACTTTTTACTTCTTAGTACTAGCTAAGTACTCTTCAAGTTCTTTGCTTGCATTCTCAGAAACATGTTTTAAACTAACTTCCAAAAGATAAAAGAAAACACTATAATCTATAACTGTAATAATAAGAATTCAGGGTGGAATTTAAAAATTAATTTCAGTTATGCTGATGTTCTGTTCCCTCTAGTCTTGAGTAAGAGAATTTTTTCATAATGTTGCCTTGTAGATCAGAACCCACTACTGCTGTGGCCTCTGTCTAGGTGTGGTAATGGTAACACCGTGTCTAGTAGTAGGAAGGTCACCTTAGTTGCCTTGAATTTGACCTCAGCAGGTTTGAAGGAGAGAAGTTAGGGAGAAGACATGTTCAGGAAAAAATGTTTCTGCTTGTTTTTCTCCTTCATAAAAAGCAGTCCTGTAAAGGGAGTACAGAGATTTTATTTGAGTGTGTGTGTGTGTGTTCACAGTACACTTAAAATATTTAGAATTGGGCTTTCCAGAAGAGTCTTGTAAAGAGAGTGATTAGCCATAGCTTTCTCTCTTATATAAATCTTAGTACAGGTAATAAATTGAGACCAAATTTTTATCAGAAAAAAATAACTTATAAAAGATTACTCCAGCCCCCCCCCAAAAAAAAAGTTACCCCAACCAGAAATGTTAGGGGAGAAAACTAGCATTATCTGTTTGAGGAAGGTAGTAAAATGTTGTGGGAACTTGTGAATCCCATGTCAATTATCAGCTAGAATTATTTGGCACAGAAACGCAAGAATTAAATTCAAAGGGAAAGGAGAAGAGAATATCTTGAATGAAGGTATTTTTGAAATAAAAATACTCTCCCAGTGAATGTTAGAGATGCACGTGAATTTATAGACACTGTAAGAAATGAAGAAGAACCAAAACAGAATAGATGTGGATATCTCCCACATAAAGTAAGGACCAATAAACACAGTAGATACTTACATAGCAGTGACTTTAGGAAAGAAATGAAGCAATTAGGGAAAACAACCAGTCAGAGAAATTAAGAGGGAAAAATAAGAATATTGAAAGTAGAAAAATTACAAGTGTAAAATTGAAAAATATTTAAATTATTTAATTCTAAAGTCTAATGGATTGAGCCTTGTATTGTACAAATTCCATTTGTGTTTTGTTTTGTTTTGTTTTGTTGTATTTTGTTTTTAAAGACTGTTTTATTCAGTTGCTAGGTTGCCCAGGCTGGTTTTGAACTTGCACACCCCTACTTCAGCTGGTTAGTGTGCTGAAATAATGTCTGTGCTACTAGACCCAGCTTCCATTTGTTCTTAATTGACTACTTGAAGTAAGCGAGCAGCGTTGACTTTGTAAGCAGGAGCCTTTTGAATTGATTTTCTAAAATGCTTTGCAACCTTCAAAGGAGTCTTAAAGTGGAATCAAGCTAAAAAATGAATGTGCTAATACCTTGCCCTTGTGGTTCTCAAAATGTGGACCCTTTGCTGGGTTTCTACCCCACCCAGACCTACTATGCTTTAACAAGCCCACCAGGTGATTCTGATGCAAGCTGACGCTTGAGAAGCACCAATTTAATGCATGGAATCATCTCTCAGTATATTTCCGCTCACATAGGCGCCCTAACCTTCGCTGCATAAGTTAATAAACCATCCCAAAACTTGTGATTCCATAGTCACTTTCGTTTATAAGCTAAGTAACTGTGGAATGCATTCTGCAGGTGCTAGCATGGGTGGATTTCTCCCCCAAAAGTCACAACAGGCTCTTCAGAATTAGTTCAGGAATTTTGCAGAGCTCTTGAGAGCCAACATCTTCAGATGATAGAGATTTCTCTCAAAATATTTAGTCATTTAAGAAGAGTAAGTAATTGTACTAGATGTCTCCAGATTTTTTTTTAAAGAATAAATTGCCAAAAAGTAAGGAAAACATACAGGAAACAAGCCCTAAATAAGAATGAGGGATTTTCTATGTGGACTTGATTCTTGTAGTTTTCTATCAAATAGCTGTAAGCAATTTTGTATTTCTTTTCATTCTTTCATTTCATTCTTTAAAGCACACCATTTAAATAAACTGCTTGTTTGGCCATTTTATTACTTATGAAAACATCTCTGAATATTCATTTAACAGATAATCCAGTTGGTTTTGGAACTCAAAATTCAGAATTTGATAGTAAAACTCTAAAGATTGTAATAAGGGCAAATGTAAGTGGTAAAATGCTTATGTGACAGTTAATACTATATCATGTTATGTACATCAGTTCTTTAAAATACACATTGAACTATTTGGGGCTGTATACTATCTGATATACTATTTGATAAAGATACACAATTAAAGACTATGAGTAATGATGAACAGTAGAGAAAGTAACACACACTAACACTTAAGACTACCATGATTTTAAACTATCTTAAAATGAACTTTAGGTAAATTATCCATTGTTTTGACATGAAGTGACTAAAACTGTTTTGAACTCAGTAGTTAATTTTAGCTTTCCTATATCCCCAGGTAAATTTAATCCACATCTATGGGATTCATTTGCTTTAGATCTGAAATGTTATTTTGGAAATGTCGTTTGATGTTGAGGAAATCTTGTGAGACCTTTAATAAACCTCTTAAATCCAGAAACTTATATTTTGCTGAAAGGTAAAGGAACCTGCACCTAAACATTTTTTACCTCATAAATGAGAACTTTGGATATTGAGAAGGTTGTAAATTGGGCCAAATATAGCCAATCTTTCTTTTTATTGACACATTGTCTTTAAAATCAGAACATTTAATTTGAAGAAAGCAATTTATATCCTAGGTAACTTTTCATTGATGTGCCTACAATCAGCAAAAAGCAAGACATTTTATTTCAACAGTTTACATTTTGTTTAATGTAAATTATTCTTTGTCCAATGAAGGATCTAAAAAGTGGGGGAGGATCAACATTTTCTATACAGCAGTGCCCTTTTCCCCATGCAGTGTAATAAATGTTACATGCAACACACGTGTTTTCCCAGGTGTCTGCGTGACGCTAATAAAGCTTTCAATTTTGCCTCAGAGGCAGATGCTGTACACCTACTGCTGCATACTTTGTATTCCAATTATTTGCTTTCTTAATGTCTAAAAAGCTTTTTAATACTATTTAAAATATTGAGGAAAACAAACTTTTTAGGAAGATAACCACTGATGAAATTAAGCTAATTATAATTTCATTCAGTAGTGGCACACCTGTTTAAATTTTATTTTGTCCTAATCTGCCATTGAGGAAATAACTCAAGCCACTTTGAATAACATTATAACACATTTTCCAAGGATGCTTTTCATTGGATCCCTATAATTTCTAACATACTAAATCATTTACTCTATATTAGAGATATAACATGATTATATTAACTTCCAGAGCAAAAGACTAGATTTAACCGATCATGTTCTAGTGATTCTTACAAGTTCATTATAACCTGCTTAGTTTTGTACCTATTGTTAGGTTCTTAAGTAAAGCATCAATTGATTAATTGATATTATATGTGATAACTCAAGAATCTGATTATCTTAGCACTAAAAAATTTTTAATGGTATGTGTCATTATGATTTTGAAAGACAAAATCAATTAAAAGTGAAGAGGAGGCTGAGGATGTAGCTCAGTGAGAGAACACGTGCCCAGCGTGTCGGAGCCCCTGAGTTTAATCTCCAGTGCTGCCAAGAACAAAACAATAGCAAAACAGCAACAAAAACAATCTAAGAAACAAAACATAGCCACTAAGAGGTTACGAGGTAGAGTAAATTGATTAATAAATTATAAGAAGCAATCCTAAGTAACCCGAGGTAAGAGAAGCTAAAAATGGTGACTGAACTTACAGACGCAATTCAGAATGCCAGATAAGTATGGTGGTTTGGTTTGGTTTGGTTTGGTTTGGTTTGGTTTGGTTTGGTTTGATTTAGTTTGGTTTTTTTGAGACAGGGTCTTGCTATGTAATTTAGCCTAACCTTGAACTCATTATGTAGCCCAAACTAGTCTGGAATTCACAGTGGTCCTCCTGCCTCAGCCTCCGGGCTGCCAGGATCACAGTTGTATACCACCACGTACAGCTAGCGTAGTATTTAATAGGAGAAAATTAGCAACGAATATGTTACCTTTGCCTCTTCTTTGTCTTCAACATGTAGATTAAAAGGAGGAAGTTGAGCTGAAAGAACACAGAATTTAGTACATAGGAAATAAGAGAAAAAATGCTGTGAAAAAAGAATGAGAAATCTCTGGAGGTGGAACTCCAGGAGCAGGCAAACAGAAAGTGTAATCGAAAATTACCCAAAATCCCACAGTCTGAGACCTAAAGGGCAGAGGTACTGAACAGTGACCAAGAAAGTGGGAATGGGGAAAGCAAGAGCAGTGAAGAAATTCTTCACTGTGCTTACAACATTTAAATTTGTGAACTGACCAGTATAAAGATACATCATAGAATCCTTTAAAAATACAAACTAAAACACACAATGGAAGCTGATGAAAGGAAGGCAGATCAAAAAGAAACGAATCTTCCAGTTTGCAAAGCCAAAAGAGCAACTATTAATTGTGCTTAATATACAGTAATCCTTCCCGTTCGTGCGTTAGCTGCTGCATAGCATTAGAAGTTAATGATGCAATGCAGTTCCACAGTTCTTGTCTTGTTCTTGTTGTTGTTAAATAGAATCCCCCTCAAGATTCCAAAGCCACAAAGCAACTGTTAGTGTTCAGTGACCTTCTGCACCAGCTGTCTTTGGGGCTTTGAAATTGATTTTCTTCATTTCAGTCTCTGATAGTCTCTCTTCAAGTGTGCCTCTCGAGTTCATCACCAGAGTGAAAACAGTGGCACAAATAGCAGAGGAACTGGAGGCAGGCATCATGCAGGGCATCATCAGAAACATCAGAACAGAAATCAGCTGGCTCCAGTGTGCTCTGTGTTAAAAAGAAGCTGCAGCTGCTTTCTGGCTGAATACAATAGGGTATATTCTGACAGGATTCACTTTTTTATTCCCAAATACGAGGAGTAAAGAAAATTTCTGCCTTTATTCTACAAATCTCATGTGGCTGCCAGGTCAAAACCATATTCTTTGATAGTAATTTTTGCAGAATTTTTATATGTTCGAAGCATATTCCCAAAGCCGTATGACCAAGAAAAGAGTCATAGGATAAGGAGAAACTATTAACATAGAAAAACGGGTGTTTTATAAACATTAGATGACAAAATAATTTTCTTATGTAGGAAGTTATTGTATATACCTCATGAGTTTAAATACTCACTTTTTCACTAAACATTGGTAGAATTCTGACCATAAGGAATCATCATGTTGGGCCTAGAGAAAAGTAAAGGAGACACTTGGATTTAAAGATATATTATTAATCATGGGATACAGTTTGCAGGATTTTATAGTTTATGTATTATAATGGAAAGAAAAGTATTCTTGGAAAAGATGGCATCCTGTCTGAACCCAAGCAGTAGCCTGTTTCTACCAAATCTGAAATCACATGTTCTCTGCTATAGAAAATATGTTGAAACAGACATTTCCTACTATGTGGAGAGTTTTTTACATGTACATTTTACCATGTCTATAAGGCCTATAGAAGTTCTCCCACAAATGACATCATTGTAAATAGTTTCAAAATCCAACAATTTAAACATTTATTAATTCTTTATGTATTAGAAAGCCGTATTGAAGACCAGTGTTTTAAAAATATAAGCCAGTGGTGATTTGACTCCTCATTCAAAGTTTTATAGTGTTTCTGTACATAGAATGCCCAAGCCCTAGTCTGATGCTCTCCTGAGACGGTTGGTCATTTTGACAGAAGGGGAGAAAGCATTACGTTAAAATCAATGGCCAAAAATAACATTACGTTCTGTTGTCTCTTGTAGCAACAAAAGTAAATGTATGTATTAAATAAAATAGAAATTGTTTCAAGATCAAGAAGTTTTGAATTACACTAATATTAATGAATCATATATTTTAGAATATTATACATTTATTTTCCCCTTGTTTTTTAAGGGGGGGTGGTGCTGGGGTTTGAACTCAGGGCCGCACATATGGGAGGGCTGTGTTCTCCACTGAGCCGCACCCCTACTCTTACATCTTTGTTTCCAGCAGTATCTCAGAGTATCACTTTTTTCTTTTAAAAAAATGGTAATTCCATAATAGTTCAATCCTGGTATTTCAAAGAGTTTCTTGGCTGGCTCAACAATCAGAGTATATATTGCTTTTATAGGTTTGGGAAATTGAAACCAGATATTAGCATTGATCAGACTCCTTGTCCTCCACACAGTTTATATTCACATTTTTATCTTGAGGCTAAGACTGTAATCTTTAGAGTCCTATTTGAATGCAGATTCAAATCCCATCTCCCATTAGGAAATTACTTAAAGTATTTTGAATACAGCTTTAACACTTGTCAGGTGTGCTTTTCATTGTGGTCCCAACTATTTTCAAATTTACTCATCTTCCTCATCTACAGTGGTTACCATTTTATTTTACACATATTTGCTGAGCAACTAGTATGTTCCAGGAACTTTTTCAATCTGAAATACAGAGGTAAATAATACTTTGTGGAATTTACATTCTAATGGAAGAAGATAGGCGTTAGATTATGTAGTGGGTAGATCATCCTTAGCCTATCAATTTAGTAAGCCAGAATTACAGCTGTAGCATTTTGCTTACAGTTTAAGTCTCATCCCTAGAAACTTTCCTTTAGACATTTTGAGTCTACCCCATCGCTTTACGTGACGCTCTGAACACAGCAGAGAGCATCGGGTGATTGAGTCTTCACCACCAGGATGTTCAGTTTCACACTGTCTGTTCCTTCATTGTGAATCTGTGAATTATTGCTGAGACAGCCTTCACTCCTGTCTGTGAAGACCCTCAGTCCTGGTTGCAAACTTGACTGTTTCTATGCTACCTTGAAGCCGTGGAAGTTAAGTCAACTTCTTATAAATCATGCTGAGACATAGGACTCTCAGCAAGGTTCACTGTAACGGCATCACATACACAGTCCAGGCTTGATTCTCTCTAGTATCCAGTGATGTCCTCACCTGTCTGGCTGAGATTTAAGGTCGTTCCCCCTACTTTCAGCTCTTGTACCACGCACTCTAGAGTTTCTTCTTCAGAAGCCACAACAGGCTCTTCATTGCCACAGCACAATCCCTCTGCCCTCAGCGATTCCCCTCTGTTTCTCTCTTTCTAACCCTGAGTAAAATGGAATGTTTTTCTAGTCTAATGAGAATATTTGTTATATTCTGTTGCTTTCAGACATTCTGAGTACTTCTCAAATCCTCTGTGTATATACTCTCCCCCAGAAGTCTGTGTGGTGCCAAGAGACTATGGCAAGTTAATTGTTGTGGGCCAGGAGCCCACATACCCAGTATTACACAGTATGGCTTATTTCTATGTACAGGGATTCATTGGGTGGCTCTGTCTGCTATTTTATACCTTCGGAAGTGGCAGAAAGAGCCTCAGCCCTCCTGGAAGTCTTGTTACCTTCCCAGCATGCTGCCTGTCATGCAGGGGGCAGGCTTCTCTCCGCAGGTCTCATTGCATCCTCTGCTCTAGGGGTTCTCTGCTTCCCCCCCAGCCTGAAGATATTGTCCTTGTATGCAGGGAAACTCTTATCCATGCTTTTTTTTCTCCCAGATATTCTGGTGATACTTCCTTTCATTCCATTTAAACTATTAGTGTGGACTTTAGAAAACCAGTAAGAGACTCAGGCTCTTCATCTTATCCATCTCTTCCAGAGTCAATGAAGTAAAACAGCCACTGAAATTGGCAAGAGGGATGGGCAGAGCAAACACAGAAGACAGAATAAATTTCAGGTGAAAAAAAAGCCAAGGAGGTTTACTAAGACATTGTGTCAAAATAATAGAAATATTTTTTTAAATGTTAGAGATGTAGTTCAGTACCCCTTGGTTTGATCCCCAATACCAGGGGAAAAATTTTAACACACCATATAACTAAACAAAGTAACAAGATAGGAACTGGTTGTAATGAGCATCTTGAAGAAAATATACATGATAACATGATAGCAATTAAGACAATGGCTTTGATTGGATTGAGTGGTCAGGTTATAAAATCTGAGCTAAGACTTGAAGGATGAAGATGGTGATGCTAATACTTATTTTGTCCTTCAGTGCATTGTAGTTATAGTCAATGAAATAATAGTATATAGCACTTAACAAGTACTCAGCAAATGGTAGTTATCACTGTTGTCATTCATAAAGGGGACACAATAGATAGTTAACTCAATAGTGACAGGAGGAGTCATCGACAAAGGATATGATAGAGTAACCTATGAGTGGATTATAACATAACAAGTTGTACCCGATCATCCTTTCCCTATACTCAGCAAAGATGATTATTTATCCTCTAGTGTGTGCTAGGATGTTTTTTAGAGTGAGATTTCTAAGAAGATAGCCATAAGATTTCTTTCCAATGAAATATGTCTTACCATCTCCAATTATATAATACATATTCCACCTTCTCCAAGTGGAATACTTATGCATCCTTTTTTAAAATCCTTTCCAGTATTGAGGGAATATCTTTTACTGTGGTCTGCTGAGCTTCTTATTCAACCTTCATGTATAATCCTTAGAAAAGTGAGAGTGTTGGTCAGGAGTCAACTATAGGTCACAAGAAACATCGAGCCCGTCTACCTGTTTTCATACTGCTTATGATGGAAAATGGCTTTTTCATCTTTAAATAATTGACAACATAAAAAAATGCTTTATGGCATGAGAAAATTTTATTAAATTAAAATGTCAATGTTCATTAAGTATTATTGGAACACAGCACATTGAATCATTCATGGATTCAGTGGTACAGCCAGAAAAGTCTAAAATACTCTCTGTACCTTTGCTCAAAAACTTTGCTGATGCCTCATCTAAATGACCATTATTTTTCGGCCTGATACAGCCCATCTCCTCATTCAAAGTAATGCCAGTGTATAGAATCTCCAGGACCCAATCTATAAACCAGAAAATTCATTTTGTACATTACTGGTTTGATGATGTTACTGTGTGTGTGTGTGCGCATGTGCGTGTGTGTGTGCATGCGCACATGCAATGTCTAGCACATGTATGGAGCTAGACATTGAACTAGGACTTTATGCATGCTAGGGAAGTACTCCACCACTAAATTGCACCCCCATCTATGATGATACGTTTTGAACTGGGATTTAAAGCTTTCAAATTATTATTTTTGGTTTGTTGGAATGTAGACTTCAATATGCTAATTTGAACAGAATAATAAATAGCTAATGTCTATTGAGCACTTGTGCTGGATACTAATGTAGACATTACATGTGTTACTTCATGTATCCTCATAAAAAGCCTCACAAAAATGGATACTGGTCTCATGCCCACTTCACAGATGATAAAACTAAGGCACAAAAAAATGTTAGTTTACTAAGCATCCCCCAGTTAATGACAGGTGACATCAGAATTCGAAAACAATCTAATTCCAGAAGTTACACTCTTACTTACTATGTTGAACATGATTATGTTGAAAGTGCTAAAAATGGCCCCTCCAATATACCATTTAATTCTGACTATAAACTTTTAAATTAGTTGTTCAGTGGAGGAAAATGGATTCATGATACAGTCGCTAGTATGAGATGTAGAAGTTGTAACTTGTTATTTGCATGTTTTCTAATTTTGTGGTTGACCAAACAATTTTAAATTCGTTAACTACCATTTATAACCCTGCAAGATAAATAAATTATTAGCTCCATTTTACAGATGGGAAAAACATTGAGGTTCCTAGAATCACATTAGAAGGAAATGAGACAACAGGAATTTAAGTACCCATATCACATGATTTCTATGCAGAATTCTTTTTTTTTTCGTTAAACCAGGGATAGAACTCATGACCTTACGCTTGCCAGGCAGGTGCTGTGCTGCTGAGCTATATCCCCAGCTTCTAACCAGAATTCTTATACATGTGGTAGGCACACCTGAACTACTTTTACCATTTCTGTGTGCCACCTAGGCTGGTATTCAGTTAATAATTTTCTAGACACTCAGTGTGCCACTTAAATACCTTTTAGCTTTTCCTATGAAGTAATAAAATCATGAGTTTAATTCTTCTTTATTTATCAAAAGTTTAGGTAGTGCTTATTATATTCCATATACTTCTTACATTTTTTTGGTTCAATAAAGAACTTCATAACTCTGAAGTTAATATGATTATGTTTCCCATTTTACAGGTTAAAAAAATCATAATTAAATGAGTGGTTAAAGAACTGATCCAAGGATATATAAAGCAGAATTAAAACACTAACACTCTAGCTTTCCAGCTCTGTTATAACCCTTTAAATAATTTCATATATTGAATTGTTTTCCAATGCATAATAAAATACAGAGTGTAGAAATGAAATAGATTTAGGAGTGTACACTGTGAATGCATCTTGTGTAAAGACCACACATGGGATATTCAAGGACATTTTTTAACCTCCTGAATGTGAAGGAGAAAGTACAGCCCATTAACTTCATTGCACGGGTTAGAGGGGAATGTTGTTATGAATGTTAGTACACTAACTAAATATACAATGTTACCAGCATAATGTTAAATATAAACCATGAAAAACATGGCAAATTTTTTAATTTAGAGGATTTTTATTGTTAATAGTGAGAATCAGTCATCTTCCCTAAATCTCTGCTTAAAATTTTTCACAGTAAAAGAGTATACAATGTCTAGAGTCAGTGGGCTCCACTGTTGTATGATCCAGTTACTAGGGAATCTTTTGATAGATGACCTAAAAATCTGCTTCACTGATCTCTACATTTATTCAGGTTTGGTTTTAGAAAGTATTCTGTGATTCTCTCTCATCCCCTAGCAGATTTACTTTCCTGATTGTGTTTGACATAAGCTAAAAATAAAATAGTTGATATCCCATGAGAACTGACCAACTGCCTGTGGCGGTTGAGGAAGCAGGCTAGGGTGAGAGTGCTCCCATTGACACCCGTCTGTGTTCATCAGGGAAGTTGGCCTTTCTTTCTTTCTTTAGTTGGATCTTTCTCTGGTTTTTGGTATCAGGGTAACATTTATTTCCAGGAATGATTTTGGAAGTATAGCTTCTCTTTCAGTTTCATTAAAAATAGAGCATTAATGGCATTAGATCTTCTCTAATTTCTTGTAATATTCAACAGTGAATCCATCAGGGTGTGAACTTTTCTTTGTTGGTAAGTTTTTAAATACATGATATTGGGTTATTTAAGATATTTATATCTTCTTGATTTAGTTTGGATAATTCATATGTGTCTCGGAATCTGTCCAATTCATCTATATTTCCCATTATATTAGAGTACAGGTTCTTGAAGCAGGTATTGCTTCCATAGGTTTCGTTGTAGTTTCACACTTCATTCCTAATTGCTTGAATTTGAGTCTTTTCTTGTCTTCTTTTGGTAAGATTAGTTAGAGGTTTATCAATTTTATTTAATGTTTTAAAAAACCAACTCTTCCATTCATTGATTCTTCGTATTTTCTTAGTCTCAACTGTATTGATTTCTGTTCTGATCTTTGTAATTTCCCCTCGTGTGGGAGCTTTGGGTTTGATTTGTTCTTCTTTTTCTAGGAGTTTGAGATTCAACATGAAATTGTTTATTTGAGCTAGTTCTGTTTACCTGATGTGAGAATTTACTGCTATAAATTTCCCTTGTATGACTGTTTTCATTTCATCCCATACGTTCTGATATGTGTATTTGCATTTTTATTTAATTGTACATACTGTTTAATTTCTTCTTTAATTTCCTCTGTGACCCATTGGTTGTTCAGGAGGGTGTGGTTCAATTTCCACTTGTTTATGTACTTTTTGTGGTTTCTTTTGCATTTGATTTCCAATTTCAATGCACAATGGTCCAATTATATGCATGGGATGATGCAGATTATATGCATGGAATAATTTGAGTTCCTCTGCATTTACTCAAGCATGTTCTATGGGCTAATATGTGATCTGTTTTGGATAATGTCCCATTTATAGCTGAGAAGAATGTGTATTCTCAGTTTTGGGGGTAGAACATTCTGTGGACATCTAATAAGTCCATTTGTTCACAAATTTGTTTCAATTCTGATATTTCTATGTTGATTTTTTTTGTCTAGTTTCTCTGTCTTATTGTGATAATGAGGTATTAAGGTCCCTTGTTATAACTGTGTTAGTGCTTTTTTGATTTTTCATGTCTGTTAATGTTTGTTTTGTGTAGTTAGGTGCACTGGTGTTTTATGCATATGTATTTATGATTGTTAGCTCTTCTTCTTGAAGTATTTCCTTAGCAAAAATGTAGTGGCCTTATTTGTCTCTTTTGATAAGTCTTGGCTTGAAATTTGTATTGTCAGAAAATAGAATAGCTACTTCTGCTTTTTTTCTGGGTTCCTGTGGCATAGAGTATTATATTCTATCCTTTTTCGGTCTGTGAATTTCATTTTGAATTAATTGTGTTTTCTCAATGCGGCATATTGTTAGACTTTGCTCCTTGATCCATTCTGCCAATTTTTTTCTTTCCATTGATGAACTGAGTCTATTTACAATGATGGTTATAACAGATATGTATTGACCTATCTTTCTCATATTGTTTTCTTGTTGTTGGTTCATTGCCTTTCCCCTCTGTTGAATTGCTTGCCCTCTCGTGAGTTTTTTCTTTTTTAATTTGTGTTCTGGTGCTTGTGGTTTTCATTTTCTCTTCTAATATATGACTCAGAATATTCTGAAAAGCTGGTTTGGTAGTCACAAATTTCCCCATCTGTTCTTTGCCAGGCAAATATCTTATTTCTCCATCAATTTTGAAAGATAGTTTTGCAGGATATATCAGTCTAGGTTGGAGGTTGTTTTCTTTTATGGCTTAAAATACATTACTCCAAGCTCTCCTTGATTTGAGGGTTTATGTTGAGAAGTCTTCTATGATTCTGATGGGTTTTCCATTATAGGTGGTTTGTTGCTTTTCTATAAATGCTTTTAATAATCTGTTTTTGTGCTGAGTTTCTGGAGTCTTGATATAGATTTGATATAGATATAGATGTAGATATAGATATAGATGCCTTGGTATAGATTTATTTTGCTCTTGGTTGTTTGAAGTTCTATATGCTTCATTTATTTGTATGTCAAATTCTTTATCCATGTTTGAGAAGTTTTCTGCCATTATTTCTGTGAAGAGATTTTTTTATGACTTTTGCACTGTCTTTAGCTTTCTCACTGATCCCAGTCAACTTATGTTGTTCTTCCTTACTTCATCTTGCACCTGTTTGATTGACTTTTCATGGTGTCTTGCTATTTTTAAGATGCCTTCATTTTCGTGTTCATTAGTTGCAATTCTGTCTTATAGATCTGATATTCTATCCTCACCTTCGTTTACTCTGTTGCATATATATGCAGTGGAGGTTTTAATCTCTTGGATTTCTGTTTGGATCTGTTTCATGGATTCCAATTTTTTCCTATGTTGAGCATTTATGTTTTCCATCACTTTCTTTCTTTTTTAAAAATTTAGCTTAAAGAGGAAAAAACAATAAAAACAAAGATACAGAATTTCAAAAACAAGATAATAGGAAATTGACAATGGTTAATACACTGCGTATTGTTTTCTTCAAAATAGTTGCTTAGATTATGATATAGGCATACGTAATTTATCAAACAATATAAGCACAAATTGTTCTCTTCAATAAACTAAAAGAAATCAGTAGTATAATTACCTTAGCTACTTTTGTATACATATTTATTTTTTCCCTTCTCCTTCCCTTCTTTTATCCTTTCACCCATCCCAGATGTTCTTTACTATTGAGCTATTTCTTTCTCTTTCATGATATCTATTGTAGATTTTGGACCTTATTTACTTTTTCAGTTTCCATTGTTTTCTTAAGGTCTTCAGGTTTTTTTCTCTGTATCTACTCTAATATCTTTCATTTTAATCATCATTTCTTTTTGTACCTGAGAGATTATGTTTTCTGTAGCCTTTTCTGTTTGTTTTTTTTTACTTCTGCTGCTATCATTTCAGAAAGTTCCAGTACTTGACTTCTCATTGTGTTCTGGGATTGTCCTGGGGGGTTTGGGGTTTCATTTTGCCTCTGTGTATAGTCATTTTCTGTTTTCTAATTTTATTTTGTTTCCTTTGTTGCTGCTTGCCAATTTCTTATGGCAAAGAGCTTTATCACTAGTATGGAGGCTTCCCTAGGAGATGTCTGTTCTTCAGGAATGTCTTCTAAATACAGGTGGTTGTTTATGTCTATCTCAAAAGCCTACCTCCCCTATTTGTTGAGGATGAAAGTTTGCTTTTTGGTTCATCACTCAGTCCTTTAGTACTGTACTATGATGACAATTATGACCCAATACAATCAGAGTTACCATGTAAGGGTAAAAAACTGATTATAATATGTATGACATCCTCACTAGAGCAGTTCAGCAAGTGATAGCAATAACATCAAGTACAACTGAGCTACTGACATCTGTGGTAACAATAAACCTGATATCTTTGCCCATAAGATCAAATTCTCCAGTTATATAACAAAGTCCTACAGATACCAGTAACTAGTACACAATGATTTTCCCCTATTGTGGGTGTGGGTGGTGTCAAGAGAGGGTCGGGCAAGATAGATTACTGAGGTCAAACATAGTAGAAGCAAGGCTGGATGGTAAAGGATGATCACCCAAGTTTTAGGAAGTGGGAAGACACAGGAGAGAAAGGATAAAAGAGAAAATATGAGTTTTGAGGTGAATCAGGAAGAAAAGATGCAATGTTTACTTACTTGAAGATATAATTTGAAGAGATAGTTGAAGAAAGCAAGAATAAGAGAAAACAGAAAGATAATAAACCTAACTAATGAAAGAAAAAGAAGGAAAGAACAACAAAAAACCCAAAACCCAACTAAAACAAAGATAACCACAAGAACAAAACAAAACACCTCAATCAGACAGGAAATGGATAACCAGTCAGACAAAAAAAAAAGTAGTAAAGTTACTCTGGTGTTTACAGATCTGTGGTAGTGTCCAAATCAGTTCCGAGAAATCTGCTGTGTACTCCAGCCAGGTTTGCTGTGGAGTTTGTGGTGGGTACAGAGCTGCTTTTGGTCGCTGGAGTGGGGGCTGGGATTGGTCTGTTGCTGGAGTTCTCTTTGATTTAAAATAGTGGCCCCACCCACTTCCATTCCCTGTGTCTGTGTGCTGAAGTACCGGGCTGGGTCACCTAAGTTACCAACTGCTAGCCTCTCACTGTTGCTTCAGACTCTTCCGTGCTCTGGTTTCACCTGGAGTTGCATGTCATCCCAGCCATGGCCTGACCTCAGGCTCACTGGTCCCACCGTCAGCATGTGTGCCCACACCTGGGCCTGGCGTTGTCTCTCTGGTCTCTTGGTTTGATTTCTGACTATTATTTTGGACTTTCTTGGGCCGCTTGATCCTGCCTGTGGCATATGCTGCATGCTGGGTGGCGGGCTCGGTCCAGTTCCCCCTCCATGGACATCCAGAAGGTAAATCTACGTGCAGAACATTAGCACGATCACGTACATATGTGCTTACTTGGGTGCGTACTCATGTAATACAAGTACATGTGTAACCCTAAGGTAACAAGACTGTTATGTGAGTTGTAAAATACTCAGATACTCGTAATGCAGTTAGTTCAAGAGATAGTCCAAAATGTTTTTCTTCAGTTCATCACAGGTGTATGATTAGAATAACTCCATAGTCTTCGAAGATGTCTACTTGAAGGAACAGTGACCATTTGCATGTATAACCCTACAACATACACTAAACCTAAGCCTCTTTCATTAGTCATTTTTATGATTTTAGTTTTTTGGTTAAAGCATATACTTTATTTTTAAGTTGTATGAGGTAAATGGAGAAGAGAGGCTATGTTAGAGAGAGACACCGGAGAGCTAGTGCATAACTGTGCCTGTTAAATTTAAGATATTCCTGTCATAACATATCTTATGATATTCTCCTTTTTTCACAGGCATTTCCTATTCAAAACAGGAACAGGGACAACGCCACTGTTCAGTACTGCAACCCCGGGATACACAATGGCATCTGGCTCTGTTTATTCACCGCCTACTCGGCCATTACCTAGAAACACCCTATCAAGAAGTGCTTTTAAATTCAAGAAGTCTTCGAAGTACTGTAGCTGGAAATGTACTGCACTGTGTGCTGTAGGGGTCTCAGTGCTCCTGGCAATACTCCTGTCATATTTTATAGGTAAGAACACGATTTTAGAATTACTTATCTGTCAGTTGGGACACTATACCATTGTTTTGTCAGTTTTATTTACTTTTGACCAAGAAGTGTATTAGAAAATGTGTTTTGTGAGGTTGGTAATAATACATTCTAAATCATAGAATAATTGAAATAATTTTCAGCAGATGTAGGCAAAGAGAAAAGCTAGTTGTGTGGATAATTCATTATTATAAAGAGCAATATATATTCTTGCACACAAACTATCAAGTACATCTGTTACTGACATTCTTTGTGAAACATGGACAGCACTATCACATTTTTTGCACATAAAATGATTCATGCATTTGCAAGAATGACCACTATACCTGAATCTCCTTCAGTTCTTACTCAATAGGGAGCTCTCCACTATGTGTGATGTTACATGTCTTTCAGCTAACTCAGCTATCTAAATGTAAAACTCATCACTCAGGACCATCATCTTGCACTCAGGAACACCCTCCAGAGGCCTGGACATCCATAAAACAATGAACGGATTATACAGGCCTTCATATATGTGATTTTTCATCTTTTCCAATGTAAATGGATCATGCTTTTAATTTAAAAGTAACCTAAATGATGGAAGCTACTGATAGAAACTATAAATATTGCTTTCATTTAACTATTTTGTAATACATTCAAGCAGACTACTGAAAATTGCTTTTAAAAATGCCAAAAATGGCCACATCTTAGTTTGATCTGCTTCTAAGCCAAGGGAAAGGCCTGCCACATTGAAATGCTAATGGTGTCCACCGAGATAAATCACAGGCTGTGTGGTTTATCCAGCAAGAACAACAGTCAGTGATGCATTCGCAAGTTTACAAAGCAATTTGTGCTGCCCCATGAAATTCTACAACTGAATAAGAATATTACAGAGCTGTATATAGAATAGTATGATGCTTTTTGCAGTGAACCAGTATCTACCAATCGCTACAATACTCCTTAGATATAAATTGTGTACTTTGGAAAAATGAAATAACCATTTTGAGTCACTATGGTTAATGGAAAAACAGAATTGTAGAGCATGAAAGAACTTTAGAGATAATTGAGTCAGGGATGGCAGCTATATGGCATGTTATGTACCATTATTTCCAATTCTTTGACCATGGAAGACATCACTAATGATTCGGAGCACTCTTTCCCACTGAACCTAGAGACGTCCTCATTATCTTCATCCGAGTGCTTCATGCCACATCTCAAACAGCCACAACCCGTCAATCAGAGATGAAAGCAAGATAAAACCTTTTTGTCATTTTTTAATCTCAGTTAACTTCTCCCTCATAAAATGGTTGAATCAGATACCAGTGTTGCCACTTGCTCAACATCACATCCTAGTGAAACAATACTATGCTTTTTTATTTTTTTAACAGTGTCTCCCCATATAGCTCAGGCTGGTCTTGAACTCACTGAGATAGCCCAGGCTGCCTCAAACTCACAGCGATCCTCCTGCCTCAGCTCCGCAGTGCTGGGATTACAGACATGTGCCACCACACCCAGCAATACTATGCTGTTTCACAGCATTTATAGCACTGAATGTAAATGACAAAGTTCACAACAAACATCACTTTTTACAGATGAATTTCTAGTATTCAGTACAAAATATCCCAGCCCTTAAGAGAATTTCTTCTAGTTAGCTGTATAAATTATTTGTGCCTGTGAGAATTTTGCTGCTAAACAATTTTAAATGATTCTGAAATGTATGTTTAAAAAATGAGATGTAATAAATGATAATATGTGTTTGTAGGGGGTTGTTTTCCCTTTTTTTTTTAACATTATCCATGCCAGATAAATAAATAACATGGAGGGCAGGAATTTAGCATCAGGCACACTGTCTGGTACCATTTGTGATGTAAGTGTCTGTGCCTTTACAATTGTTAAATATTTTGGTTATTGGTTTAATACCATTTAATTTTTATTGTTGTTGGTACAACTAGCAGGAAAAGTTGCATTTTAATGTGAGGTTAGGTCACTATTACTTTTGAAACTTGTACTATTTCTTTCAGGGTCTCAGTAGTGAATATAACCATAATTCTTCTAAGTAAAAACTCAAAATTTTTCTCTTTTTAAAAATTGTCTGATTTTTTTTTTTAGTATTTAGCCTCCTGTGTTATTCCTGTTAGTACCACTGTTAGGAACTTTTCCCTTTACTTTTCATTTTCTCCACATGAAAACATGCAAATTACATAGTTAACATCTTCACGTTGTTTTAGGTTAGTAGATATTTATTAGAGATTTATTTTGTCCCAGTTACTGTTTGATGTTCTATTCCAGTGTTATCTGGTGATATTACTTTAATTACAAAAGAAACTTAACAGTTAAGTACAGGTATGCTTAAATTTTCATTGGTTTTTATGCATTGAAATGATTTGTGCACTAACACAGTGATTTTTTTTAACTCAGCAAAAAAAATTCTATTTTTTTTATCAGTTAGTATGACAAATCTTTTTTCATGAAAGAGACTGCCTTTGTCCTTGAAAAAAATATGGCACTTCTCTCAGGGAAGGTTATCCTAGCCTGTTAAGTGTGCGTGTAAAGCTGAGAGGGGAAAAAGAAGGAACGCTTGCCCCTCCAGCAGGATCAGTCCAGTAAATCCCTGAACCCATGGGGAGACCAGTGTTATCATTAGATTGCCTTCATCACCTCAGTGGAGGCGCAGCCTTCTTGCAGCTTCATTTGCCATTTCCTTACAGGTCCCTTTCCCTTTCTCTTACTGACAGTTAGTATAAAGCAGAAGCCTAAGAAATAAGTTTCTTTTAAATAAAAAATAAGTTTGATCATATTTTCTCATAAGTGTGAGAAGTTGAAAGAAGCTATATATATAAAAGATAGTTAAGACAGTTATACTACTGATTTCTCTGAGCTCATTGAAGAGAAAGGTTTGTGCTAGTATTGTTGGATGATTAAATGACGATATCTTGTACTCTGAGTAACTAATCTGAAGATAGCAATGCACAATGTATATATCACTATAAGCTCTAATTACTATGTTTTGAAATTACGTTTTGTTTTTTCTTTTTAAAATAAAATTTTAAAAAAATTTTTAAAAAGAGTATCTGTAAAGAGCATGGATAAAAAGTATTAGATTTGAAAAAACTAAATAGAACTTTTGAAATTAAAAGATAAAACAACCAAAATTAAGAAAAGATAAGTTCAAGGGCATATTTCTATCCAAGAATTTTTTTTCTTACCTTGTAGTAAGATAACGAGAATTTTAAGACATTATTGTTGTAACGTATCTTTTCTCAGAGGTGAAGTTAGAATGGAAAAGGTGAGTAGTTCCTAAAAGAAAGGAATAGAGACAAGGCAGGGAAGTGAACAGGCTTTGTGGTTTTTTTTTTTTTTTTTTTCACATGGGTTTTGGAGGGGATTTTTTCATACCTATCAAAATTTCAGAGAATAGAGAAAGGCCAAAATACAAATTCATTGTAATTCCACTGTGTGTAAGAAACCAATGATAACTTTTTGGTTTATACCTTTCCAGATGTTTTTGAGTGCATGTATACAACTAGAGGCCCATTTTTTTCCTTTTGCTTTTTGAGGTGGTCTCATTGTGTAGTTCAGGCTGTCCTTGAACTCACTATGTAGCATAGACTGGCCTTGAACTGGCAGCAATTCTCCTGTCTCGGCTCCTGCATGTTGGGATTATACACGTGCACCACCACACCTGGACAAAATCCATATTTTAAAAAGCATTTTATACTAAACTTTTTCACTTATCATTAATTTATATCATCCACATGCAATAATTTTATTCAGTGGCTATTTTTTAATTAACCACTCCCTCAAATGCAGTGACTCTTTCGTGCATGTAACTATGTAGGTGTTTGTGTGTGCATCTGTGCTCATTTTATCAGTTTTTTTCAGTATAGACTCTGTGAAGGAAATTTGCCACGGCAAATAGTATATAGGCTTCAAACTGTGCAAATCATGGTACCATTTTTCAGAGTTTATCTAAGCACTAATTCTAGTTATCATCTGTATTTATATATTATCAATATTCTTAACTTTTCACAGTCTATTTGGTTAAAACATTTTATTATTCTTTTGATTTGTTACTAGGATTGCAGAATATCTTTTCATCTATTTATTGGCTATGTCTATTACTTTGTGTGTGGGGATAGCCTACTCTTCTTTCTCCATTTTTAAATTACGGCTTTTCTCAATTCCTTTTGATTTGTGAAAGTGTTTATTGAGACTATGAATCCTTTATCATATAATAATTTTGGTCATATTTGTTTTTTCTATACTCCATGTGAAGGTTTTTTGTTCACTTTGTTGATTGGTTGGGGTTTTGTTGTTTGTTTGGTTTGTTTATTTGTTTCTTTGTTTGTTGAGATAGGGTCTCCTTGAGTCACAGAGTTGCCCAGGTTGGTCCCAAACTTGAGATCATGCTACCATAGCCTCCCATAGGGCTGGGATTGTAGACGTGTGGCACCATACTTGTCCATAAGTTATTAGGTAGTCAGATTGATTCATTTTTTCCTATACATTTCTGACTTTCATACCTCCAAAGTCCTTATTTAATCTAAGTATTATTTTTAAATGCTTTTAAATTTATTCTGTTACATAATTTTCCCATAATTTAATTTTTTTGTTTTGTTTTTGTTTTTGACTCTGGGGATAGATTCAAGGATCTCACACATACAAAGCCCCTGAGCCCCCAATAGTTACATTTTCGTTTCTGTACTGGATTAGTAACCCACTGAGCTATATTCCCAATCCTGTATGGTTTGTTGCATTTTATTTTGAGACAGACTGGCTCAAACTTGGAATTCTCATGCCTCATCCTTACAAATAGCTGGAATTTTAGGCATGTACTATTGTACCTGGCTCTCAGTGTTTGGTTTGGTTTGGTTTTGGTTTGTTTGTTTTAGTACTGGAAATTGAACTCAGGCCCTTTAGACTGAGCTGCGTCCCCAGAACCTTTGTGTTACTGTTTGTTTTGTTTTTCAGTTTTGGATTTGCTTTGATTTGGAGACCCAGCCTTGCTGTGTTGCCCAGGATGGGCCCAAACTTGTGATTCTTGTGCCTCAGCTTCCCCAAATGCTGGGATTATAGAAGTGTGTCACCACACCCAGCTTCAATGACCATTTTTATGTTAACCTTTTCCCCGAATAGATATTAGTAGTGCATTTTGGCGCTTCTAAAAGCTTATAATCAAATATAAAAATGTGAATAAAAATATACTTTTAAGAGTCCATGCTTTCATAACAGCTTGATGAGAAAAAAAGGGGAAAACAAAATAAGAAAAATGCCTGTCGTAGGCTGAAAATATTGGGAAAGCCTCGATCTAGCTCGTGGTACTTGATCTGTAGTTTAAAAGGTGAGAAGGAAGCCTTTGCTTAATGCCAAAAGGGCTAGTGAGAGACCATCAAGAGGAGAAGCACCTAGAAACATCAGAGAAGGAATGTGGAACATCTAAACTGGAGCTCACGGAGTGCTCACTGTGCCGGACATTGTGTTTAAAGCATGTGTGTGTTATTTAATTTAATTCTCACACCCCAATGAGTTATCTCTGCTTAACAAATAGTAAATCCATTCCTTAAAAAATCACTATGCCTAGTCACACAGCTAATAAAGAAAAGAGACCAGATGGTAAACTATAAAGTGATATTAAAAATATTGTGACTGTTTGAATTTTTAAATTTTTCTAATAATAAAAATACATTTGCATTAATCTCCCTTGAAATACTCCTGTCATGTCAGATACATATACCATCATCATTCCAGCTATTTTGTGAAGTTCTGGAAGTCCTCTTTCATGAATGTCTTCAGTTGAGTAGCCATAGCTATCTGAAGTCCTGAATTGATTCCAAACGTTTTAAAGTCATTTGGACTTTGGAGAAGAGTGAAAAGTTGGATGATGCCAGATGTAGTGCATAAGGTGGCTAAGGACATGTTGCAATGTTTCTGCAAACTAGTCTTTCCTTTGGATGGCTCTTGGCAGCCGCATACTCCTTAAGTGAGGGGAAGGATTTTGAGGAGCTTACTTGGAATGTGTCTTTCACTGTAATAAATTTTTCATTAAATTTCTGTTTGAACATTCACCATATATTTTGATCACTTTTGTATTAAGGACCCCATCAAACTATCCTGCCTTGCATAAGATTCTTAAAGAACTGGACACAGGGAAGAAAGTACAGAAAGCTGAACAAGCATCCCAGTTACAAGACCACTTCAATGGCATGTTAAAACAAGTGGTTTGATGAACAAGGTCTAAACTCAGGCTTTTCCCACTTTAATGTGCCTAGGAACCATGTGTGTGGATCTTGGTAAAGTTCAGATTCCAATTCAGCAGATGTGAAGTGAGAACTCGTTTCTGTACTGGCAGCAGGCCCCAGATGTCACTGTTATGGCCCCTTAAACACACTTTGCACCCTTTAAGTAGCAAGGGTCTTGGCCAGCACTGTCAAGCATTCCATTTAATAACATAAGCTCTGTTTCCGCACTGTCCCATTCCCTAGGCACTAAACACATGAGGCCACTGAGCACCAGTCTGGTAGAAAAGTCTCTTATATTGGAGATCACAAGGCCCTGATGGGACAAAGGGGTGAGCTGAATTGAGAAATCTTAGCTTGTACATACTACATGTGCTAAGATTTTGCATATTCTGATTTTTAAAAATAAGATGTGCATATGGCAGACTTCTTTTCAGCAGTCACATGATGATATTCTTTAGACTACTAAACTCTGTTTAAAATCCTGCTCTAATACATTAACCTTTAAATCACCATGCCTTCATGGTGATTTATAGCTGATTTATAGCTAAATGTTAAATACATTGATAAATAGTGACATGGGCCTATCAACATATTTCTCTCTCCTAGTTTTTTGGCCCCCGATGTACTCATTTTTTAAATTTGTTTTTTGCTCTAAAATTGGGAGATTTTAAGGATTTTAAAGCAATAACCTACAATATTGCACCAAAGAAAAATTAAATTAAGAGTATCTGAGTCACTTTTCTGCTCAATAAGATACTACAGTGCTCGATGCCTACAGATTAAAGGAGCAGAGGTTTATTCTGGCTCAAAGTTTGTAGAGAATTCAGTCAATAATCAGGTACTCCAAGATAGGAAGGATGTGGGTGAAGGGTCTGACAGAGAAAGGTTGTTCAGCTTCCTAGGGGACAAGAAGCAGAAAGTAAAAACTGGGAAAGGAGGTAAGAACCTTCCAGGTCACACCCTAGTGACTCACCTCTTCCTGACCTGGCCCAATCCCCTAACAGCACGATCAACTCTGAAGGCATGAGCACGTCAATCCACTTACTTATCAAAGGGCCCCCATTTGATCCAGCAGCCTTCCAAATGCTCCACCTCTGAGCACATAAGGCTTTGATGAGACAGTCCAGGCATATATGTAGCAGAGTGATCATGTGTTCCGTGCTGTTGCTTCACTACAGTTAGTGAGTGGGAGTCTGGATTATTAATCTTTTTTGGAGGCTTATTTATCTGGGTGAAAGTCAACCTGAAGCTTTGATAGAAAAATGTTCAGAAATTGCAGTAAAAGCATTAAACACAAATCAAAATAAATGTTGCAGTTGTACCAGTTAAAACTGACAACTCACTTGTGCAAAGTCTGAAAATCTGAAGAATTTTCCCTCATAGAGAATAACAAAAATAATGTAGGGTTTTTTTGTTTGACTGGTTGGTTTGAGGTTGGGAGGGGAATTAATGCTACTTGGGATTGAACCCAGGACCTCTCTCTGATCCCCAGAAACTCCTCCCCTCTCTGTCTTTTTTTTTATTTTTTATTTTTTTGAGATAGGGTCTTACTAGGTTGCTTAGGCTGTGTACAACTTGGAATCTTCCTGCCTCAGGCTCCCAGAGTGCTGGAATTACAAGAATAATGACACATAACTTGCACATGTTTCGTGACAGAAAAAACAAAAATCTTACAATAATTTATTATTCCAGTAATTTTTTTCAATTTTTCCCCTTTTAAGTAAGTTTTTCCCAACAGATAATTGACTTGACAGCAGACTTTAAAAAAAAACAGCTTTACTGAGCTATAATTCATATGCCATAGTGTTCTCCTACATAAAGTGGATGATTCAGTGGGGATTGGAATAGTCACAGGGTTTTACAACTGTCATGCTACTTGATTTTAGAACATTTTCATCACAAAACAGGATTCTGTAGCTTTTTCTTATTCCTAACAGTCCAATAATTTTTCCCCTATAAAAATCCTTCTGCAAAATCTGAACTTTTTATAAACTAGTTTGTTAACTTATTTTCTAATGACTATAAATAACTCAACATTGTTTTTCTGGTAAGCTCCTGGCACATACTACTAAGCAAAAAACTACTCAAATGTTCAAAATTATTCAAATGTTCAAAATGTTATTCAAAACTACTCAAATGTTCAAAATATGTACATAGGTCTCTATTTCCTTTGAACAGCTGCTACCAACTGATCCCTAAAATAAATGTTGTCCTATGTCTGCTAAACAAGCTGCTTAACAATACAAGTATTCTCTAGGTCTAGCAAACATAACCTGTAGAACCCAAGTTCATTGCAGTTATGATTCCTTAGTCATTATCTGTACTACTTCTCTGTGGATTTGCATTTTATGGACGTTTTACCTCTATGCTCACCTTGAAATTGATTATGGTTCTAGGTATACACATAAACACATCAGGTTAGAAAGAAAAACAGACTAGCCCTTTAGGCTTCATGAAGACTTCACTATGTAAATATACACGGCAAAATAAAATGTGTTGTTGTTTTCTTTTTGGACATGGCTTTGTAATAAAAGTGATGTTTTATTAGATTAGAGAACACAACCAAGCAATGAATTACATACCAGTTTTTACTACGGCTTCTTCCCTTCCTCTTAGATGTGTTACATTCATAAAATGTATCTGAGATGGAATGTAGCATTTTAATACCAATATGATTTTATCACACTGTAGAAAAATGTGTTTTCTATGTTTTAAGAGTATGGAAAACTGTAAAGCTAAAATTTTGGAATCAATACGTTGATATTTTATCTATGTAGATGATATTTTATCTATGTAGATTTTATCTATCTATGTTTATCTATGTAGAGATTTTATCTATGTACATCTATGCAGATTGAGTTCATAGTTAAGTGTGATTCAATGGTGAATGAAAGTTCAGAATGAAACAGTTTACCTCCAGGAGAGGAGAAACGTAGTAATTTGGTGAAGTGTAGTAACATAGCACTCTGAATCTGCGAATCCAAAATGGAGCAAATCTATTGAAAACCCAATTTCAGATAACTGCAGTCCTTTCTTATTAAGAACAGTACTTTATAGGAATGAAATTCTGCCTTCATGTGTGTATATATTCCTTTAGCACCACTGACATTTTGGCTATCTGGACATGTTTGTACTCTGTCTTGACTTTCAGTATGAACTCTATCTGTAGAAAGTATTACTTTTCTAAGTCTCATATGTTATATATAACATCTACACATGTTATTATGAGACTTAGAAAAGATGGAAGCCACTTAAAATTTGGTCCATTCTACAGTCAACCCTGTAAAATATATAAGTGACTTCTGAATTGAACCTAAAGTGGAAAAAAGCTGTATGTAGTATCTGTATTCAACTTTTGACACTATAAATTTCAGTTGCTTTTTGTAAGCACAGGATAAACTATTGGCTTGAGTATATCCTATTATTATATATCAAAAATCACTACCAAGTTCAAGCAATTATGTAAGAAGATAAAATATAAAAAACTGTTTTCCTCTCCTCAAAAAAAATTATTTTGCCATTGATATGAGGTCAGTGAAAGTAAATAGTATATGAAAAACAGTACTTTACGCAGACTGTTTTTACATTTAAATGTGCAGATCTCTGTGACCTGAAAAACAGTAAGAAACACCTTTAAAGTTGGCTCACTTTCAGCGTGTGCCAAACGTAAATATTTTTCCTTGAAACACAGTGATACTCTCTCTCTTTTGGGCTATCATTTTTGCAGAATGTAGCACTGTCTCCTGACTCATGACAAGTGCTATGTTATATAAATATTTAATTGCTGTTACATATGTCATTGCTTTTATATTAGTGTTACTGAGAGCATTGTGTTCTGATAAAAGTATTACATAAAGAATAATGGGAGGAAAAGTTAAAAAAAGACTTGATAGTTTGCTAGGAATTTTGAATGAATTTAGTGTAACTGTAAGTTCCACTGACTGCATATCCAAACACAGTCTCAGAATATAACACAGCCAATAAATTTGTGTTGTCTCTTTAAATGTTTATTGCATCACCTTCCAACGTCTATAGATTTAACACCTTGTCTTTATAGCTTGTCTTTAAAAATAAGATTCCATAGTTTTTTTATTGCCATAAGGTAACCAACCTGTATCAGAAAATGAAGTGCTATCTGTCCATCCGTCCATCCCTCACTCAGCACTTACTGAGCATTTATTGAGTGACTACCGAGGTTCAGACACTGATAGAGGGAGAGCAGTGGACAGATAATATACTCTTTATCCTCCTATAGATTATAATCTTTTGGAGAAAAGAAATCCTGAGCAATTTTTTACAATCAGGTTGACTCTTTTAAAAACTGAACTGTAGGAAGCTAGGAAAATGCATACAAGGTAGAATTGACTGAGTCTAGACATTAGAGAAAGATTTTTTCCTGCCTGAATAATAACTAGGATTATATATTTTGACAATTGCTGACATAGAAACTAATTTTAAATGTTACCACTAAACTTAAATGTGATGCAAAAATAAATTTCCAGTATTATTAAAACCACATTATAATGACGACAAAAATCTACACATATCCCAGTGATATTCACTTTGTTTCTTTGTTGACTTAGCTAGAGCTCTTGCAGTTATTCTACAAGTGGGAAAAAAGAATCTTACTTTGGAAACTCTAAGTAACTGGATCTGAAATTGTCACAAGCATTTATAGCTTTTTTCTGCTTGTTTTTTTTTTTCTGTTAATTTCAGGTAACAAACATACATGTTTTATTTTAAGTACATCCACAGAATGACTTTTAAAACTTTTAAAGTTGTTTTCAAACATCCATAAAAGCCCTATTAATCAATTTCAAGGAATTTTTTTAAAAAGTAAGTGTGTGTGTGTGTGTGTGTGTGTGTGTGTGTGTGTGTGTGTTTCTCTGGCTGTGTGTACATACACATGTGCATGTGTTTTGCTTGTATTTAAAAAACTGTTAGGAGATAACGGATTTGTTTTGATTTGATCTCCAAAGATGTCAGTATATCCAGTTCTCAATATTGAGTTCAGCCTAAAGGTGGAAAGAACATTTCTTTGAAACCCTCCCATTGTGCATTTTTAGTACATAAACAAGAAATCAAAGAACAATTATAATTTTTATCTGAATCCACTTCTGCATAATACTCAAATGTCTCCTGAGAAAATATTCAGGTTTTTTTGTTTGCTTGTTTAATGCTAAGAGCTCCTGCTCTTTCCCCATCACATTTCATTCTGGTGGCTTATTCGGGTTTCCAAAGCAGGAACCAGTGTCCTCTCCTACCAGTGTTCCCTGTCACAGAGCCTGATATTGACAGTGGCACTCTCTCTGGGATTTTCTTTTCCCCTAATACTTTGTTCAGCCACAGGCTGAGCCTTTCTAGTCCTTCCTTAAGCAAGGAGCACTTTCTCGTCTCCATCACTGTTAATAAGTCTCCTCTACTTGGAAGGAGAGGCTTTTCAGGTATCATCTCCCACTTTCCAGGATATCCAGGATTGCTTAGACAATTCCTACATGTAATTTCTGAAATATGAAGCTCTTGCTTTGTAAAGTAAATAATATAGTTGTTTTAAAGCTTTTAGGTTTTGTTTTCACGTTTCTTATTTTAATCATTTCCAATATCAAAGTCAATTTAATTCCATTAAATTTAACTATCTCTCTAAATAATGAAATCACAAAGCTAAGTAAGACATCTTTACTACAGTGATAGCACAGTCTTATGTGACAAAATATATCAAATTTGCATATCACATTATGATGCATTTTTTAATACTGCATGTAAGTACCAACTCTTAGAGCATCAAGATGATTTGAGTTTGTATACACCTGTGTCATTTTCCAACTGTAATTTTGAGCAGGGTACTTAATTTCCATAAATCCAGATTTCCTCGTCAGTATAAACAGGTTGAACAATAATATACCTTTGGGGGATATTTAACAAAATTATCAATATGCCTTGAAAAATGTAAGTACTCAATTAATTTTAGTTATATTATTATTTCTTGTAACAACCTATTAAACTAAATAGTGTTATCCACAAGTTTTAAAAAGAAAAATTTCAGAGCCAGAGAATCAGTGACTTTTTCATGATTAGAGCTGGTAAATATTTAGATAGGGAACCATATGCAAGTCTCCTTATTTGAGTCTAGAACTTTCCACATTATAGCATAGGGCATTTTTTTCTTATAAGATGTGATAATTTACAGGTGGTACATAGGGTGATAAATAAGATTGAGTGACAAAATGAGGAATTTATTCAACTTTGAATTCTTATTCTGTTATATCTGATTATGTGATGAGAAAGGTCTCGGTAGATGTTATATTGTCTCTGATACCTGTCTTTAACACTTCATTCACAATTAAAGGGCAGTTTTACTAGCACCAGTTTCTACCTAAATTTTAATAATATTGCTTACAGTTCACTTCATTTATTCTTATTGTTACCTTCTATTTGTTTCTAGAAATGCTGATATTTTCTTTACATTAATGCTATAAAATTTCCTTTTAAAGTAAGTACATTAACAATTGTCATTCATTTCAAAGAAAAATTAACTGAATATATATAAAATATTTATAAAATAATACTCCATGAGGTTTTAAATGATGTCATAAAGAATATAAACACATTTTTTTAAATGTATTGGAACCATTCCTGGGGGGACTGAAAATGCTCTAAGTGTCTCCTTTGGGTCCCTTAATTTCATTCTAGATCCTTAATCTTTTCATTAAGTACATTTCTAGTTTTAATATGCTCCTGCATGAAAGTTACTGAGCCTGTGTGTATATAAAACTAACCATATTATTTCAGTTATTTTGAGTAATCACTGGTTTTACAATTATTTTCTATTTTTAGAGTAAAGATGTTTTCAGAAGCTTTTTGCTTCTTCAGAGAAATTCTTTATGATCTTAGAAAAAGCATCACAAATTAAGAAGCATTGCATGTTTAAAATGGGAAAGTAGGGCATTTATTTTTAGGTAAGGAGAGCGAGACCACCAAATACAGAAGCAAGCTGGTAACAGTGAATAAGACTCCTCGGGGATCAGAGACTGAGGTTCCCTCTGTATTTTGTTTTGAAGTATATTTCCACGGATGCCCCATAAATAACCATTAGTATTAGTTCAGTTAATAGTTAAGGAAAGGTGCTTTCCAAGTGGTCCCTGACGAATCGGGAGCCATGAAAACAATATCTTCCTAAGACCTTTTCCCACCCTCTCTGAAGGCGAAATGACAGTCAAGGATGGTGGACGTGAGTGGTGAGTTACCAGTGCCTGTTAGGTACTAGAGTAATCCACAAGAAGGGAAGGGAATTCCACAGCAGTTTGCTTCTAACATGCCACGGGACTTGATAAGATAGACAGTCAGCTTACTTAATTTTTTGACTACATGTTAAACAAACTACATGAGCTGCTTGTGTCTGAGTTTCTGAAGGATCATTTAGTTGTTTAGTTTCCATTTAAAAACCCCAGGCATGCCTGTGAATGGAAATGTGTGGACACATCTATGACCACATAAGGGTCAGACTATCATTCTCAAAAGTGACCCATTGGAGGTTTTCCAGAAAAAACAATGGTATATTTTAATATCCTGACATTCCTCTAAGAATCCTCCTATTTTAATAGTTGGATCTTTTAATAATAGTGATTAAAGTGTCTTAAAATTTCAAGGACTTTTTAGACCCCATATTCCCTAATACCTTTTAAAAAGACAAAAAAAGCAGGAAAAAACTATGCTTAGTTAAGTCATTAACATACAAGACATGTGTTACATAAAAGTAGTATGTAGTTTTCAAAGCTACTGTAGAAGAAAAGAAGCCAGAGGAAAATTGAGTCAGGACTGCAAGCCTTTGAATAGTAAATAGGAGCCATGGGATTTTAGTGGCAAAGCAGCTAACAAAACCTCCATTGAAACCTCTGTTGCACACATATCGTGATAATAGGAAAGTCAATATTTTGGCAATCAGAGTAGTATACAAGTCATATAAATTATTTAATTCTGTATTTTGTATGTTCTTGAAATAAAAGTATACAGCAACTATTTAAATTTAAAATAATTATTACAGTAAAGGACATGCTGGCCATTAATGCCCGCCAAAATACAACTCACTTTGAATAGGTTTGTCCCATTATTCTTACCAGTTTCTGAAGCAGTTCTGAAGTGCTTTTTTATGAATGTCTTTCAGAATTGTGATCAAAGTTGGGTGAATGGTGCTGCCCGTGAGCAGCATCTAACAAAGGTAGGCTTCTGAAACAATGGCGATGTGTCCTCCTCTACATTATTCATTGGATCTGGCATCCTGTGAGTTCTGGCTCTTCCCCAAAGTCAAAATGACCATGAAATGTAAATGTTTTAATTGATTTCAGGACATTGAGGCAGCCACAACAAAGCCATAAAGACCTCCATAGAAATGGACCTTCAGAACTGCTTGGGAAAGCAAAACAGTAGGATAAGTGGTTTGAAGTAAGAGGGAGTATTTTGAGATAATTAATAGCAATGCGTCTTTTATTGTAATACCTTTTGAAATTTAAATATTCACTATATGTTTTTAAATCATACCTTACCAGTCTTGATATCATATTTTTCAATGTTGGCCACTATTGCCTGAAAAGTTATCTAGCCTAACAATGATTGGCCTGTTCAGACAGGTGCCTGCATTGTTCTTTCCATTAGATTAGAGAATGAATGCTTCTTTCAATGAGTGACCAGACCCCAAAACAAGATAAAACTTGAGGAAAAATTAGGATAATGTCTTCCTGAGAAGTCTTAACTTCATTTCACCTGTGACAGAAACAACAGCTTGATTTTCATCAGATTCTGTCAATTTCAATATTGGCTGTCAGTGGACAGCTGGAATTATCATTCCCTAAACAGTATCCATAGGTGTCTTATACTATATCTTCAAATGTATAAGAAAAAAATGTAATGAATTTTAAAAATAGAATTGTGAAGTAATATAATTTATAAAAAATGTAAGTCAAGTATGACAGAAACAAACTTACAATTTAAAACACTATTCTCCTCAAGATAGTTCAATAATTAATGTAACTGCATGAATGGTGTCATGCCAAAAAAATGAGAAGGAAAAAATTCATACAATGTAAAATACTGGCCACTATTCCTTATTTACCCCTTCCATCCTGTTCACTCGCAAAAAAACCTATGATTTAAGAATGTCATAATTCTCAGAGGAACTAGCTACAGTGTGTTAATTCCAGTGACTATCAAAATATATTCTGGTTGGTAAAGAGAATAATTTCCTTTCTCTTAATGACAACTAGAGTATATATTGACATGAAAAATTTAAAAATATTAATTTTAAAATAATTATATCTGGGTCAACAGGTATAGACTGTTGAAATAATAGTAGTCTTAAAAGTTAATAACAAATAATAATGAATTAGAATGCCAAAATAGTGCTGAACACATTCTGTCAACATGTATATAAACACAGCAGGAAATCCAAAACAGAAGCTAATTTATGGAAAACTATGTATTCCTAATGACAGTTTAGACCAGTAGGGGTCCAAGTTACAAACTGCAATCTTTACATGATATGCTTTCATTTTACATAGAAAACTCAGTGGCACTGTGGAGGCATGTATCTGATCAAATCATAGCTCTGTATTAAACATCATTTTTCTTATTTTTCTGTAAAATCTAATTCCACATGTGCATAGTATATATGTATGTATTCATGAAAATGAATCGAAAAATTATGCTTTCTAAACCTATGATACCAAGGAATCATGTATAAAATGATAACCCTCTGCAGTGTACGTCTTAAAATCAAAACAAAGGAACACTGGTCTTTTAGTATGTTCATTTCCTTTTATTGTTTTATTGTTTATTTATCCGTGAGTTGTTTGTTTGCAAGCAAGCTTGTTTTTTGCAATATTAGGGATTATACCCAGAGTGAGTCTTCACACTGAACAACATCCCTAGTCCTTTTTAAAAATATTCTTTATTCTAAAACACAGTGTCACTAGGTTGCTAAATTGCCCGTGCTGGGCTGGACCTTGCAGTCCCTGTCCCTTCCCAGAGTGCCGGGATTGCAGGTGTGTGTCACCACGCTCAGGTTACTATGTTGATAGCTTCCAGATGTCAGTTCTTTTTTCTTAAGTGCTCAGTGATTTAACCGGAATATATTTCAAAATATATTAACGTAGCATATAAATCTGAAAGAGATCTCAGGGATCATATAAGTAATCCTTTCAAATATAAAAAGCAAAGCTTTCAAATATAAATAGGAAGTATAAGCCTAGGTAAAGTCATAATTGAGACTGAGATTCATATATCTTTTGATATAAAGGGAAGACTCCACAAGACACCACAGCATCAACTATGCTGAAAACAGTGTCTTTAACTATAAAAAGCTCAGACCTTGATTTTATTCTACTACTAAGAGGCTCTTCATGAATTGTTTTCAGAAATACTGTCTTTGGAAGGTGTACCATGGAGGTGAATTACAAGAAGAGGAAACTAGACTTCAGTTTAAGTAAACTTTAAAGTTTTGGAGGTCTAACAAAACTGAATTGCAGATATTTTCAGGATGATATTTTTAAAGTCCAATTTACTTACTAGACAGTGCTTCCCATATCATCTCATACTTTTATTTTTGTGAGAATGTTTGCTTGATCTTGTAGTGTTAAATAGCACTTAGGCAATAATGTCAGGCCTGCTAAGAGCTGTGCCTTATGCTGCCAAAACCTCAGCGTGTGCTCCTCAGGCTTCTGGTGGCATTAACTGCATTCAGGTTACTGATGGCAAGGGTGCTTGCTTCTGTGTTCCCTTCACAACATCCCCTGTAATTTGCTCCAAGGTTCTGGCAGCTTGCTGGACGCTGTCACCAGCTGTCGCCGCCCCTCTTTCCCATCCATATTTGGCAGAATCCAAGAACTCAGATGTGCCAGTAGAAATAATAGTAGCTGTGGTAACAACTTCAACGGCATGGTCCCCAGAGACAGATCAAAATTTGGCACTTTTTCTCTCAACACGAAACTAAAAATAGAATTGAATTTGCTACTTAGTGGTATATAATTTTCTTTAATTACACATTTTTGGTTTCAAGTATTCTACATGCTGGCTTTCAAGTGTCAAACCTACATATACTGGTTAAAAACAATGGCAGGCCCCCTTTTTATGAGCAGGAGATAAAAAAAACAATTCTATAATGCCAAGGGTTTTGTTCATCCTCTTTAGCCTTAAGAAAATAAAAGGAATATATGTGGTAATTCCTCTCACTTGAGTAGACATTGAGTCTGAAAGAATCCTTTCATAAAATTTTATAGGTATTCAATAACATATTGTCTCAAAATTATTTCAATTTATGAAGAGTTTTGTTCTCTACATTAATTGAAAAAATCTATAGCAGCAAAACTAAGAAGATACAGCATGAATTTTTTAATATATAAGAAATGACTTAAAAATTGGCTACAGCTTGGGAGCACCACACAGGAACTCTAAAATTATATAGCTAGAGTAGACTATTTAGGTGTAGCTTAAGTTTCAATAGTTATTGATTCAGTAGCAGCCATTTAGTCACTCCTAGATGATGAGTGTCAAAATTAGGCTTATTTTAATATACAAATGATGAATGGATTCAACACTGAAGTTTTGCATAACAAAATTTGTAAAACTGTGCATATACATCTTGGTAAAGATAAAAATTAAATTAAATTAAATTTAGATGAAGGCCTTAAATAAGAGAGTGAAGCTAAAAACAAAACAGATAAAATTAGGAGAAAGATTGCTGGACTAGCAACTGACTGGATGAAACGATAAGGGAAGAAGAAAAGTTAAAGTTTCAGGCTTTAAAATTTTAGTATCCAGTAATAATTAACATCACTTGAGGAATTTCTACAAATATAAAAGCTTTATGTGCATTGTCTTTATTTAATTGTACAGCAAATCTGCAAAATGATTCCTACTTAATAGGAGAGAAAACGGAGGGCTCAAGAGGCTGTGTCATTACCCACGGCCACATACTTTCATACGCCATCCTTTCTAAACTCTTCCCACAATCTGGTTCCAAAGGCTTCTGAAGCTCGTGGTCAGATATAGGCGCAGCAACAACTCCACTTCTCTAGTACCAATTTTCTATATTAGTAAGCTCTCCCACTGCTAGAGCAAGATACCTAACACCCACAACCTAAAGGAGGAGAGGTATATTGTAGCATACAACTTTAGAGGTTACGTCCACAGTCAGCTGGCCACAAGACTGGAATATGATGGGAAGACATGGCAGACCACAGCTGCTAATGGAAGCAGAGGGAAGAGTATGACTGAGAGATCCCTCCAACAGCGTGGCCACAGTGACCCAGCTGGGCCTCATCTCCTAATAGCATATTCAGCTGTGACATCAGTGGATTTAATCTACCAATTAGTGTAATGCACCCATGATTCTGTCACTTTTTCAGGTGTCTCTTGATCCAGTCAAGTTGGTGATTAAGAGCCTTAAGAGTGGCAAATCATGCATTCACATGGAATTGCAAGATTAAGTCATAAAAGCAATTGAGATAAAAGGAAGGCCAAGGAAAGGCTTTGGTGAATGTCTACATTTTGAGGGATACATGAAAGTAGTTGTGGTATAAATCTGTTGGTATGGTTTGTGAAATGGTAAAAAGGAATCTGTAAAATAGCAATGGCACTATCAGTGATTACTAAAGATACCTAATTAGCATCTTGAAGAGGCAGAAGTTTCTGTAAATCATAAAATCTGGTCCCAATTTCGCTTGGTTCCTTTACCACATATTCTTTTAGATTGCAATCAAAATAAGGTCTGTGGGTGGAGGCTCATCTGAATGGTCAGCTGGTACAGGAGGACTCTGGTTCCAAATTCACCAGAAGGTTATTTGCAGATCTCAGTCTCTCACTACATGAAATTCTTCATTTACGATATGACAGCTGGTTTTCCCTGGGGCAAACATTGCAAGGGAGAGAATGAGCAACCAAAATAGAAGCTGCAGTCTTTATAAATTAAGCTCAGAAAAGACATTCCATTATGTCCACCATATGCTTTCCATTACAGGCTAGTCACTAAATCAAGCCCACACTAAAGAGAGGGAAATATTCCAGGGAATGAATACTAGGAGACAGGGATTATTTGGAGGCATTTTAGAGGCATTTTACCACAATGGCTTAACACGATGGGTTATTTGTTGCTTAAATGATACATGTAGTGTGATTCTTAGCAAGTGCTATGGTTTGTGTCTAGATATTTCCCCAGAGCCTCGTGGGGTCATAGGGGATTTTGGAGGTGGTTGAATCTAGAGCGTGTGATTGATTCATAGTGCAATGCTGGGATTAAGGGTGCTGGGATTAAGGGTGGGTGATTACTGGATCAGTCCACTGATTAGATTGGCACCTCCCTCTTCCTGTACCAATTGACTGGCTACAATATAAGGGACAGAAAGAGATTTCTCTCATTCTCCTTTGCTTGCTTTTGCTGTCTTCTGCCACCATGAAACGTATCTCCTCTGCAATGCCTGTCTGCCATGCCAGCCTGCCTTGGACCCAGCTGATTATGGACTGAAACCTCTACGCATTGAACTAAATAAACCTTTCCTTCCTTAACTTTGGAGGTTGGGTATTTTGTGTCAGTAATGAGAAAAGCAACTAAGACAGCAGGCAGTTGTGGTCACTCAAGGACCCAGACTGACAAAAACACTACTCAGCACATTTCTGTGATCGTATCATGAAAACACAATAGATTGCAGATGGTTTCTTAAAGCTTCCTTCCAGAAATGAGACATACTATTGGTGCCCACATTATCTTCTCCAAAGCAAAGTTATATAGCTTCCAAGGAACAAGGAAGAGTATATTAAATACTCATGAATTGTACTTATAACTTCCACAAAAGGATTCGGTGAAGTCAACAGAAACATAGTAGCTACAGACCTAGGAAAAGAACAGGAAAATTATCAGGGGCTGATGAAATATTGAGCATGGGTGGCCAGTGCTTACAAACTCACAGAAATATAAATAGGGTGAGTGCTGATAAAAGGCTGCTAGATATGGCGATTCAAGAGATAGCCATAACTGCTGAGAAAGAGATTTTAGTCTCAAGTAAGAAGGCAAGTCAAAGTGAGAAGAAAGAGCATGTGGTGAGGAAATGTAAAGTACAATGTGTTCTCTTCCTTTGCAGTTGATGGCATGAAGGGAAAAAGAGAAATTCCATAGGAATTAGAAGGAAACCAGAATTGAGACACTTTGAAATTCTTATCTGTAATTAAGCGTAATATTGCTGCTTTACCTCAACGATTTGGATAAGCTCCACACTCTGATAATGTTCTTGCCTATATCATCATCCAAATCATTGATAAACATGCTCAAAGAGGGCTCTACACAGAAACCTTCTGTGTTTGGTGACTGTCACATGCCAATCACTCAGTGCCCTGGGTTAAATTGCTCACTGTTTGTCAGAGCCACATGTTTTCATCTTAGCAAAAGAGATTTTCTGTGGAGTTTCAAGTCATCATAGTTTTGTTCATAATTATAAAAATATAAAATGTATGAATGTAACCATTTTAAGTGTACAGTTCAGTAGTATTAAGTACATTGATATTGTACAGTAGATATTTGAAACTTTTTCACAGTGCACAAATGAAACACTATATCCATTAAATAGTTCCCCATTTCCCCCACCCTGCTATACCTTACCAGCCACCATTATATGTCTATGGACTTGAGAACCTTAGGTAGTCCACACAGGTGGAATCCATATAGTATGTATCTTTTGTGACCTGCCTACCTCATTTCACTTAACACAGTGTCCTCAAGGTTCATTCATGTTATCACATATGATCAGATTTCCTTCCTTTTATGGTTAAAAAAAATATATATATATATATACATATATATATATATATATATTTGTTTTACTCATTCATCTGTCAGTGAACATCTGGATTACTTTTCCTGTTGACTATTTTCAACAGTGCTGGTATGATCATGGGTATGCAGATACCGTTATGAGACTTTAGTTTTGATTCTTCAGGGAATAACCAGGATCATACAGTAGTTCTATTTTTAATTTTTTGAGGAATCACAATACTGTTTCCATAGAGATTACAACATTTTACAGTCTTGCCAAAAAGTGCACAAGGGTTTCAGTTTCTGTATACCTTTGACAAGACACATCATAATGTTTATAAATTACAAATCAACCTGGGAAAGCCATGGCTGACAGTCATTAACATAATGCATACATTTGTTTAATGACGTTGCTTTCCTCCTGACACCTGAGATTTGTACGAAGGAAAACCTCTCTTCATTCTTCCCTTTTCCTACCCCCCCATAGGGTCATTTTCCATTCTTGTGTGTAACTGACTCTAGTTATCTCATGGAGCTGTGACTGTCAGAAGTAACCTTGTAGAGAATAGCATTTGCAGGGAGTGTTTAAGGAGAGTAAAAATATATGTGCACTATGTGTTAGATGGATTTCTTTTAAATAGTTTTATTATTCAAGTATAATATACATTTGGGACAGCATATGATCATAGGTGGACACACCTGTAGAAGCACCTCACAGACAGATTACTGACTCTCAAAAAGCCCTCTGCATCCCCCAGCCCATGGACTCTGTCATCCCTGTGGTGAATTTTTACTCCTCCCAATTGATTTTACCAGACTTTGAAATTTGTGTACATGTGCTTACACAATGGTCACATTTTAACATGACTAAGTTCTTTGTGTTTGTGAAATTCACCCATGGTGTTGTATCTGGAAGAATTTTCATTGCTGTAAAGATTTTCCCTGGATACATATATAATATGTTTACCCATTCTACTGATGGCACATATCTGGGTTTTCATTTTAGGACTACTACAAATTATGCTTCTACCATAGCTGGGCATGTTTCTATTGAATGTATAGCAGACTTGCATAGACCAACTGGGGACTGAATCATTATTTCTAAGATTTTTAATATTAGAAAATGCATAGTAATTCCGAAAACACCCAATATATGAACAATCTTGTAAACTACAACCATATGTAGTTGGTAAAATTGTATGTAGAAGCCAGCTTTAACATGTGGAAACTGATTATATTTGCCACAATTTGTATTAAAACTTTTTAAATTACTTTCATGTGGGTGCACAATTTTAATTCAGAACAATTTAGTTATGTAGGGAAACAGCAATGTGGGAAAATGAATCCTAAAACAGGAACAGATCTGGTATCATGAGTCTTCTCTATGCACTGACTTTATAAGACATTAGTTACCTGTTCTCCCTTCTTATATCTTATATCTTAAATCTTACCATATCTCAAAAAGCCTCTATTTCTCAATTTTAAGGGGAAAAGAAAGGAAAAAGAAGAAGAATAGTTATTTAGTGAAGCATTAGTGAAGCTTAATTGAGATATACAAGTGAAGCCCTAGCACAGTACCTGACAGTGTTGTTCACGGAGTTTTTCAGTTGTATCATAACGCTCTGACAGAGCCTGAGGAATACTTCGTTGCTGAAAATACTGAGCACTGCTCCTACCATGTACCGTCTCCCTAGGCTCTGCTCCTAGTGGGGCAAGGGACTCATCACAGCACAGAGCTGCCAGCTGCTTCTTCCCACTCTTCCCACACCCCTCCTCCACTGGATATGCATCAACAAAGGATCCCTGGTACCAGGCGTGAATAGTGGCAGCAAATCCCTTCTCACAGATTCAAATCTGCTTTCCAGCTCAGGAATGAAGAATTAGACATAGCCATCTTATTTACACATGTATTTTATTTAGCTAATTTTCTCTTTGTTTGTCTGCCAAGATATCATGTATAGTTTCATGACAGCACTGCTCAGTAATTCCAGGGGCACTCATGACTTTTCAAGTATGCCGCCTTCCCCCAGTAACTCTCATTTATAACTGAGGTCTTAAGTTATACACATTGTCAAGAACTTCACTCAATATGAACTCTGGTAATTTCAAAGTAGATAATATCCTAAGAACAAGTAACTTGTTGGTTTCTGTCTTCAATGAAGTACTAAACAAGATATGTTATTAGGTGTGATTCCATTATGCAGCATCTTAAGTAGAACCAGATATATAACAACAAATGGTAAATTACCTTTTAACATTGACATCTGTGTACAATCCCATGGACTACCCGTCAAAGTCTACTAAAGCCAGTAATATGAACAAATCTACCATGCAAAAAGATTTTTTTATGTTGAAAGATCTCAGTGATGGTGAAAACTTCGATCCTATTGAATCCTATGGGATTATATCCTGATAGACTCACCCATCCAAGGTTGAAAATATCAAGAATGAATTTAATACACCTAACCTACCAAACTTCCTAGTTTAACAACACCGTGCGCTGCAGAATCTCTTGTTGTTTTCCCCTGCTCATCATGAGGCTGATTGGGAGGGGCTGCTCCATCACACCGCCAGGCCTTGTGAGAGTACCATGCCACACATTTCCAGCCCAGGGGAAAAATGAAAATGCAAAAGTCCAAGTGTGATTCTGCTGTGTATAGCTTTTGCAGCATCATAATGTCAAAAAAATCAGAAGTGAAACCATTCTAAGTCAGAGATGGGCTCTATTTATTGTTGCTGAGCTAGAGTATGTCATCCAAACCTTTATTGCAAGCAGAACTAGTTCTCATCATTTTTTTTCAGAAATTGCTAAAGTATCTAAGACCTTGGGAAATGTATGAACTGATAAGTGTTTAGAAAGCTCCTGACATTTTGCCAGTTAAGTACCATGTAATTTAATGCATGATGACATATGAAGTTGTACTTCTTTACAGAATGATAAGTTATAAATTCAATTCTAGAACTTATGTCTTAATCTGTGAAAATCAGTGTGCAAATGGATTTGAAGGCCGAATGCAACTTAAGCAAAGAGTGTGCATATATACAGTCACTACTCATATACAGGGTAGGTGTAGCTATCTATGTTTGGTGTATTGCTTCCTATAATGATTTTATATCACATATTAACAAAAGAATGTGAGACTGATCATGTGATGTCCCAAAATTGTTGAATTTTTTGAAGTTCAGTCAATCATACATATTGGACTTTTACTCATCTATTTTTCATGCACTACACTAAAGAACTTAATGATATGCTCTCCATTGACAATTATGTGTTTTTAATATTTACTTTTGAAATTAATATTATACACAACAATGTTTTCTTAGAATTTAAAATTTCAGAAAATAGAAGTATTTCTAATTTCAATTTATTTAGTTGTCACGTATTTGTTTAGACCTACTGGGTACCAAATACTGTATTCTTAGCCTATTTGTATTTTCTGTACAAAAGTTAACTAGAGTATTTTCAGGAAAAACACTCAGCCCAGTCAGAGCAGTTTCCTCAAAAAAATTTACACCTGCCATCTGAGTAATGAACAGGCATTTTACAGTGAATGGGAGCTTTATCAGCAAAAAGGAATGTTAATTGAGATTTACCATGGTCTGGTTATGTGATTGAAAATAGTTCTGTGATCTTGAGTCTAGAAAAGTAAATAAAATACCTATTTAGTAAGAACTGTCCTATTATATAGCAACTATGCTTCATGTACTTTGTCAAGAATTTTCACATCAGTTAAATAAGATAGTTTTAACAAGCTTAATATTTTTCTTTTACTTTATTTTTTAAAGTACATTTTTCAATACATAGTGATTACATTCCTTATGGGGAATTGGTACATGTACATAGCACTCCTCAATTCTTTCTTCCCCTTCTCTTCTCTTTCTATCTCTTGATCCCTTTTCATTTGAGAAAGATGTCTCTCTACTTCCTGTTATGTTTTATTTGGTTCTACCAGCCTCATTGTTAAGTAAATCTAATATTTAGCAATAATTTATTCAAGTTGAAATCCTAGACTAAGGATTGTACAAAAATTTACAGTCAAAGTCACTGTTTGTTATATTGTGCCAATTTTATTGCACCATTACATAACATACTATATATTTAATAACAGCTCTCTTACACTGGTAGTTATTATACTGCTTCTGATTTATTATACTTTTAAAATACATCATTTTCCGCCTCTGTGGTAAATTCCAATATGTATATTGAACAGAATAATGTCAGTAAAGTTCTGAGTCATGATATAGTAATACATATACAACCATCCCTGCATTTACTGATGCATATTTAGTTTTCCTTAGGAAATAATGTCTCTAGTTTATGGAGCACAAATGAGTTTTAAGTAGTTGTTCATGGTAAATATGACAGCGACATATTCTAAATATTTTAGATAAATTGAGAAAAATAATATATTAAATAAGTAATATATTAAAATTTTGAATTTTAGCTGTGAATTTATAATTACATCATGAAATCCTCTAATTACATTTCCTAAATATTTTAAATTCAGTTAATGAATACATTTATAAAAGTTTCATAAATTTATAACTAATTTATAAATTTCTATCATATCTACATCAGACACTTACGTGAAATTACCTGATACGTCTGCATCTTCTATGATCTGTGCCACTATTGAGTTGTATGCCATAAATTCAAAAACTGCTCGTCCTAAAATCAAGATAGTGGAGCTTTATTTTCAGATCTGAATGCATTCTGATTGTTTCATATACAAATCAATCAGTGTTTTCTAAACATACAGTGTCATGACTCTTGAGAGCTGTAGATGTTACAGCACAACATTCTAAATACACAGGTGGCCTGTGGTCAAACATGTTCAGCAAGTCCTGTTTTAGAACATTGTACAGATTACTTAGAAATTGGATGGGAGTAGAAAACAAACAAGTTATAACAAATAATGATTCATTCCTGAGACTTTCCTGGTTGGTGCCTGAGTAATATTAACTGAGTAATATTAAATCTTTATTGTAATGCTGCTATACTGCCTGATTTTGTGTGTAAATTACATGTGTTTGTGAAAGTGCTTTATGATTTTTATTGCAGTTATCCTTGGTATTTTAGAAAATGGAAATTTTAACTATACATATGACTCTTGTTACATATGTGTTATAACTATGTTTACTATTTTCATTTGGAGCTAAAAGCAGTAAACCTGTAAACAACTTCTATTCTTTACCCCCAGCAATGCATCTATTTGGCCTCAACTGGCAGTTACAGCAAACTGAAAATGACACATTTGAAAATGGAAAAGTGAATTCTGATACCATGCCAACAAACACTGTGTCATTACCTTCTGGTGACAGTGGTAAGAGAAAGAATTCTCCATCTCTTTTCCATAAACTTGTTCTATGCATGCTTATGTCATTTATTTTCCAAAGAGAAAAGATTTGAAAATTATAGTTTTCATCTTTTTTTTTAAGTACTAAGAGTTGAACCCAGGACCTCATGCATAGATACCATGTTTTCTTGACTGTTTCTCACTAATTTATTTGAAACTTGGAAATTCACATTTTAATTTCAGGAATAATATGATTTTCTGCCTTCTGCTTTGACAGGCAGGTTTTTCTGCCTTTCTTCTGGAAAGTGCATATTGAGTTTTAGTTTCAATCTACAAATGGATTGCAATTCAGTATGTCACCCTTTACAATACCTTGAGTATATTGAGTTTTCTCATTCAACTTGTATGTGTAGTTAGAATACTTTATTAATTTTATTATAAAAGCTTTTAAGTACAAAACACATTAAAGGAATGTAATTTATTGACCTTTGCCCAGTTACCCCTTCTCTAAACCTAGAGTTTGTGAGCTAACAGACTTTAAATCAATTGGCTGTGAGTTAAAAATGGAATAAGTAGTTAGAAAGTGCTGTATTTCATTTTTCCAATAGCAAAATTCAAAAATGTATACACACGTGTATATTAATACTGTATGTTCACATATTATTTCACATAAATAATCTTAGCCTTGGTATCCTATGATAATTTTAAAAACATGCTAATATTTTATATCTCAAACATAATCAAGATACCTTATTCTGGGCCTGGGGATGTAGCCCAGTGGCACAGTGCCTGCCAGGCAAGCGCGAGGCCCTGAGTTCAATTCCTGATACCGCACCCCTCAAAAAAGGTACCTTCTTCTAACACCTGACAAATAAATTGTTTGCCTTTAAGAACTTCTCTAGCTCTTCTTTCTCTGTTTCTTTCATCTAGTATATTTGTATTCTGCTTTGCAGTGAATCATGTTCATTTCAAGTGGTTAGTTTCTTTGCCAGGCTAGAAAGAAGCTAGTATGGATTTCATGAATATATATGCTGCTGTTTTACACGTACCCATTTACTGTGACTAATGCTGTCAATTTTTTTTTATTCTTGGCCTTTCCATCATCACTTCTATCTTAACAGTGATATTTTATAGTTTTATTCCTCCTTAGGGAGGTTGAGGAATTTTATAAGACATTACATTTTCATACTACTAACAATGAATATCCCTCTCCCCTATGGAGCCTTTTTATACAAATTTTTTCCTGCTCCAAATGAAATTAGCTAGTAATTGACATGTGACCATACCTGCAATAGAAAGGGGCAATCAGTGTACAATGGTGGATTGATAAGTGGTAAAGAAAAGTTTCCTAATTGAAACTGTAGATGAGAAAGTACAATTAACTAAATTTCAATTACCATAAACAATTGTTCTTTACATTGAAACCACATATATGAAGTACACAAAAATCAAGAATTTTTATGTTGATTGAAATTTAGACTATCTCTTAAAATAGTTCCTGTGAAAATGGTCTGATGGTGCTTATTAACCGCATATGTAGAAAACTTTTTTAGGCTCAAAAAAAATTAAGTTATACTGTAGAAATAAATGCTTTGTTGTGGGTATTTTATTTTTCAACATCCAAACTTTTTATTGTGATTAAAATGAAAATAGAGTATGGATAGTTTATTTCATAGTACTTAAAAAGTATGATAGAAAACGGTAGATTGAGAGATAGTCTCTAGCCTTAGCAGTATTTTTCTAGGAAATACAACTCACATCAGAGTCCTTCAGCTCTTATAAGACTATTCAAATCCTAGTTCTTCCATTTACTTTGTAAGCTCACAAAAAGTGAGTGGTAGTTCATATTTTCAAGAAAAATTTAAGACAACACTGAAACTGTCCAGGACTTATTAGCTCCAGAGGATAGAAAAATAGCGTATGAATATGAGATGTCTATGCAGTCTTCTGAACTAGTAACTTAAACTACTGATCATGACCTCACTAAGAAACACATGTTATATCAGAACCAAAATACACATGCACATATATATCCTAAATGTTTCCTAAGATAGTACTTCTCCTTAGTGAAATGTACCCTAGAACTTTCTATTCTAAGTCCCATTTTTAATAAATACTAGTTACAAATCACTAAAATAATTTCATAATTTTCCAAGAATTACAGTTTCAAAAACACTTTTTTATTCATCCCCTTTTCTAAAAGGAACTAACATTTCACCATGAGATCACAGAGCAACTGTATGAATATCCATCTAAAGCGCCTTCCTCCTACCTAGGAAAAAAACCTTTCCACATAAAAAATAGTTGAGATACCCCAGAATCTAAGTTTTCTGGGGAACTGATCCTACAGCCTGCCAGCTGGACTATTGGTAGCAATTTTCCTTTCTGGAAATAAGACTCTTTCTATGCCCAGAGCCTGCTCAAAACATGACCTAAACAATAGTCACTTGTCTTCTTTATTTCAAATGTGAGAAATAAACCATTAAGTGATAAACACAATTTTTATTTTCATTTTTTCAAGTAAATGTTCTTAGTGTCTGTTTCTTAAATATTTATATCCCTGGGGCACAAAGGGGCAGGAGAGACTCTATTTACAAAAAATGAGGTATCTAAAATCTACTGTGGAGGTATCTAAGACCTCCGTGATAAACTTGAAATATCCATGCACCATCACACACTATTTCAGATTTATAAATTGTCCATAGAAGCTGATCACATCATGTCTTTAGAAATTCTAGGAAATTACAACCCTCGTAAAAGCCTGAGAACTCTGAACAAAGCTTACTATGGGAATTAACTGTGCTAAATACAATGAGAAAATTACTGCAGTTTCTAAATGCAATACTCTGATCTATGCAGTCCTTTTTTTTTCTGTAAATATAATTATCAGAAACAGTCATTGTGCTCAATATTTCAGTAAATTCCCACATGCCTTTAAGTTCATAATGAACCAAAGCTTCTAAATGGTAGTTAGTATCTAAAGAAGAATTTAGATTGCATGCCGTGACCTTTTACTGATTACCCCGAGACCTTTTCTGACTGCATATTTTAGAGATGTGATATCAGAAGTATAGCATCTTAGGAAAAATTGATGGAAATGATGGAAATAGACAAAATGAATAAATAGGTCAGAATAAAGTTTGGAGCTCAGACAGTCTCTTTCTACAAACTAAAATGATTCCCCTGGGTCATGGAATTCACTTGGCTTAATGTACTGGAAACAATCACATAGACCTGTACTTAAATGCTAGCGCTTTCATTTGTTTACATTGTAACCTTGAACAAGTTACTTAACCCCTTTGTGCCTCAATGTCTTCACATGTAAAGAGGGAATAATATTTACCTCTTGGTTCACCAACACCAACAGCCTGGCATCCCGACTGTATTCCCCTTTCAAAGTACTCCCCCTGTACTTCTCAAAAATTATTTCAAATCTTCCTACTGTACGCAGAACCCTTTCTCTGTAGATGACCCTGTATTCTATTCAGCAGAAAAAATTAAACCTTCAGATCATGCCCTCTTAATTTCCCGTGAACAAATTTTTGTTCCTATGTGTATGTGGATGTATCCTTTCACCCTTTTCTTGCCATATTCAAAGTTACTTATTCCATTAGAACTCTTGATAACATTCTATGTCTTTAAAAACCTTTCAATAAATAAATAAATGTTTCCCTATTCTGCTGACACTGTTCAGCCACCATTTGAACATTTCAGTATGCTTCTTGTCTTAGGGGGAAGAAAATCCCTTGACTGCCTCCTTCTCTTTATCCAATGTTTCTCTGTTTCCTTTCAGCCAGCTTTTGGAACATAGCATTTATACTCTCTACACCTCTTCTTTACCTCCAACTTACTTCTGCAGTGCTCCTTTTTCATGACTGTCGTCTGTCACCACCACTCACTGAAATTGGTGTCTTCTATGCTTAACTTTCGATGTCAAGAGCACCAGTGAAGACTCTTCATTCTTTATCATGTTTGAGTTGCTGATAAGACAAGAACTGACCTTTCCCCCCTACTTAAAATATTCTTTTCTTTTAATTTCTGTGATGCCACATGCATGATTTGCCTGACTTTTTTGATCGTAGCATCTCAGCTTGTTTAGTTGGCTTATCTCCCTCTACCTGTTTGGAAAATTACTGTTCCTCAGGACTTTGTGCTCTGGTAATATAATTACTCTGGGTTCTCTCACTCACCCTCCAGGCTTTAGTTACATTCTATATTCTGTTTATCCTTAAATCAGTAAATCCCGCCAAGATTTTTCTCCTTGGCTCCATATTTGAGCTACATAAAATATATTCAAGTTTCTTTGGAACATCGCCATTTGGGTGTCTTCCAAACTTCTAAACTCCATGTGTCTAAAACTGACCTCATAAACTATTTTGGTTATCTATTACTGCATGACAAATCATACCAAAATTCAGTAGCTTACAAAACAATTTATCATCTCTCATAGCTTGTCAATTGACTGGGAAGTTCTTGCATTTGTAGTTGGGATTCTCATGCAATTGCTCCTGGCTATCAGATGGGGTTCCATTAAACTAGAAGTCCAAGATAGCTCAATCACGTGACTGGCAGTCTGTACTTGACTCAAGCTCACCTGTACTATATATGTGGACTGGAGCACAAAAACATGGCCTTTCATGTGGATTCTCAGAATGTAGTTGCTGGTTCTGAAGAGAAATGTCCCAAGAGGAAGCATTCCAGTCGATGTAAAAGAAGTTATTTTTTATGGCCTAAGTGGGATATGTGAGGATGTCACTTTTATCACATCCTGTTAGAAAATGAACTTATCTAGCTTTACCAGGAGGGCAGTCAAGCTCCTCTGGAGTAGGGAAATGGGGTATTCACTACACAGGGGCATGTGAAATGGAAGATACATAATCATCTTTGGGAAACACATTGCCACATCGCCTCTTCGAGGATTTCTATATCAGGAGATAACATCATCGCCGACCTAGTAACCTGGTCCAGAAGTTCATAAGTCTTACCTGGCTCCTCTCTTGCCTCTCATATTCAATCACTTGCAAAATCCTGAAATTCGTACTCCGTAATATCTTTTACGTACTATTATTTCTCACCTGAATTATAGCAGCCACAGACAGAAACACTAGCTGTGTTGTCTCCTGCCTCGCTTGTCTTTGCTTCATTTACAAATTTGAGGTAATAATACTCACCTGAATTCCTTCAGTGACCTAGATTCTTTAAATGGCTTGCAAGCCTCTTCAGGATCTAAGTGTGGCTGTTCATCACACCATTCTATGATACAGAAGCAATATTACAGCGAGATGGAGTATAGACTCTTCAGCCAATCCACCTGGGCTCTGTCCTGCTCTACTCCTTAAATGCCTGTGTTACTTGGGACAAACTACAGAGCTTATCTGTGTCTCTGTTTTTCTTATCAACTAAAAGGAGTTTATAATACCTCATAGAATGATTTGGGATAGTCAAAATAAATACTTTAATGTATGCCTTTAATGTATACTAAAGTGTTCTACTACAAACTCATAGCACAGTTACTGGCCTATAATAGGTAGTCAAAAAGTGTTTGTTGAATGAATGAATGAAAATGATATGGTATAAAGTATATAAAGGCCCAGCATAGTGCCCTGCAGAAAGTATATGCAAAGTAAATATCAGTATAATATATGGCCATGAACTGAAGATCAGTCATTCCCTGGCCGTTAAGCAAATTACCTTCTCTAATTTACTGTTTCTGTATAAGGCAATAACAAGGTTTAAGAAAATGCATGTAGGGTACCAAGAAGTGATAAATGTCAATAATTATTCATTTTCTCGCTTTCTGCAGTTCAAGATTATGACTTATAATTTGTAGCAAAATTCTTAAGAAGATAAAGCCTTAAATTAGCTTAATAAGATTCTCTAAAGCAGTAAAGGTGTGCCTTATCATTAGTTATTTAATTTTTAGGTATTTGGATTTTATGAAAGAAATACTAGCCTTAATTTTTCTTCGAATGCCTAGTATTCATTTATTTCACGTGTATTTATGAGTATATGTTACATATACATGTCTCAATGTGGTGCTGAGAATACAGCAGTTAAAAAAAATAGCAGTCAGTGTTGTTCCCGGAGTTTGTGAATTACTAGGCAGGATAGAACTCAAGCCAACCACTACAGTGTTCACAGGGTAAAGTAGAGGACATCTCAACACTAGCTTAATTGGAAGGGACAATGAAACTAATACCAAAATGTAGCATAGGACATTTTGGGGATGATAGAAGACTAAATGAAAGGCTGTACATATTGGTTAAAGTAGCTCAGTCAAATGACTCCAGTTGATAGAAGAAAACTTATATGCATACAAATTGAAAACCTACTCGTGTGTGGGCACATATATATATAATTCATTCTGTTTAAATAATTCTACTTGTTTTTAAATTTTACATTACTACTCACTGTGCATTATTTTCTTGACTACAAGACAACTTCAGAGAATTAGATTTTATAGCAAGTTAAAGATTGCCTGTGAATTGAAGAAATAGGACTAACAGGGCTGCTAGAGCATTGACTTTTGTTCAATTTTGTTTATAGTATTTGTGTTAGTGCAATGTGTAATAGTTCCTTAATTAGATGCTATATTGATTTTGTACATTAAACTACATTTGCAAAGTAGCTGTGTTTTATTAGATTTAGCTTGTGATGTAACACTCCATATCCACATGTTAGTGTATGGTTGTTCATACTGTTTTCTCTGAATCTCAGAGTCAGGGTTTGAACCCAAGATCTGGTCATAGAATTGGAGAGTGGACTGTTGAATGCCTACAAGTGCCTAATTTTGCATCCTATTGTCTGGATTATTAATACCTCAGTGGGACCTAAATGATATTATTTACCCTCCTTAACAATTGCAGTTACACTTTGACAATTGGATTTCTTTTTCTGCCTTTCCATTTTAAACATTGCATCCTATGCATGTGGCAAATTCCTGATAGGTATGGAAAACAGTATTTTGTAACTTTCAGTGATTTTTTTTTTTTAGATGTCACTACATAATTTTGAAAGACACCAAATCTCCTAATGACTAACATGATTTTAAATACTCTGTTTTATCCTATCGGCATCTCTTGCCGATAAACTATTATTTAGGAAATGTTTTTTAGAGATCAAAGTACATTTTAAAGGTTTCTTTAAAATGCCACTTTAAAGATATGTTTTCATATAACTGGGTATCACATAAGGCAAAAAGTAACAATAGCTTTGTGTACATGTTCTCTTCATGTTTCCACACACTGACAACTGTATTTTAAGACATTAAGACTGTTGTGACACATCCTTCCTGATGAAAGGAAAAATCACAGTTTGCAGTTATAAAGACTGGTAGTGGCTCCCACTTTCAGGCACAACAGGACATGTTGAAAAAAATCTTCAAGATGGTGCCCTGTTGTGTTTGAAGACTTGGTGTATCTCACGCTTACTGTGAAGGCTTTAATTGGTTTGATACCTAACCCACAAGCTTTGAGTTTAGAATAACTGTAAGGCACTCTGTTCCCCTGGCTCTGTGTTTTCCTCCATTTTTCCTTCTTTTTCTCTTAGTGAACCCTGCAGACAACCTTGGTGTTTCCTATGATCATTCCCAGGTTCAGGCTCTAGGGGTTTACAGAGGCAGTGATCTCTGTGAGGGAGGATGAGAGCCTTAGAACTGGTTTTCCTTTATTTCCTCTGAAGCCAAAGTTTTCTGGGATTCAGGACACGATAAAAGACTTCAGTATCCAGGCTTTTATCTAAGAGGACTGATAAGCTTCAGAAGAAGGGGTTGTGCAAGTATTTACAAGTTTATCAAATTGTGTCAGTGCCTTTCTGACTTCCAGGTGTGTTTACAATCAATAAAGAGCATTTGAAAAATACTAACAGGAACGTCCACACTTGACCTGTCCAAATTAGACACACACCATGACAGGAAAAGTAACAGGACAGAATTTTTAAGAGACAAAGGCCCTTTCCACATCTCTAATCTCCTGATATTCAAACTAGCGGCTTAGGTAGGAACGTTATACTGAGCCACTTTGGTGGTTTTAAACAGAGAAATATCAGTGATATCCTTACATCTCTACCTCACTGATTCCAATGAGAGATGTGGTCTCCATCTGTTAGAAAAGACACATCCTAAGCCTTTTGTTCAAAATAAATTTGTTCTAAGTATTGCAATAATTTGAAGCAAATATAGGTTGGCAGGTACTTAGACATGACATTCATATTTCATGTGAGTGATTTTCAAGTCATCTTGTTCTTGTTTCCCTTTAGAGAAAATACCTGTGAAAATTTAAATTAAATTCTTAAAATTTCCTGAGACCATATAATAGTGTTGTTAAAATCCTGGTTTTTCTATAATGATTATCCTTACAGTTGGTAGTTGTCTTCTCTACACTATGACCTAATTATTAATAAATATATTAAACATTTTGATAATTATGAAATAGAAAAAATAAAAATGGTTGGAAATGCCTCTCTAAATGAGGGCTTTTTCAAATAGTTTTTGTATTCGTAGATAAGTACATTTGAAGAATGAAGCAAAATGCTCTGTTCTATTCCTGTTGTCCTTTTTTATAAATATAAACATGAGCATTCTTCCTAAAAAATAAGTAGATGGGAATGGAAGTGTTTTTTCTAGAATGAAGCTGTTCAATTTTTTGACCTCCGTATTAGTCATATGACAAAAAAATCACACTGTGATCTACTTCTGAAAAGCATGCTTAGTAATCTACAAACTGCCGGTTCTGTTACATTTCTCCTTCAGTTTTATAGAAAGCAAAGAATTGGCAGCCACATACTTTGAAAAAAGATTTGTTGCACATATTTTAGAATCAATCCTTCTTTGTTTCTTTATATTATACAAAGGAGGCTTTTCCAAAGCTTAGGAAAATACTAATTATACCTGTTATATTTACTTGATTGCATTTTGTTTCATCAAATATACTCAGAATTAGGTGGAAAATGTAACTTGGATATTGTAACTCACCTTTACTACTGTAATATTTTTTAATGCTTTCATGTCATTTTATGCTTTAAATGTATCTATCTCATTTGCCTATTTGCCTATTTAATTTACAGGAAACCCCCTCTATATAATCGAACAGACACAGCTAATACTCATTAAAATTAAATTTATTTTCATCAGAAAAATAACCTGCCAGACTTTTTAGTTCAAATAAATTATTTGCATTTTACTACAGCCATCTCAGTTTGAATTATTGTTCTAGATAGATAGGTAAATAGATTAAAAAAACAAATTTTTGCCATAATTTTGATAGTCATTGCCTGTTTAGTACTGTATTTCTTATTTCTCTCTCTGTAGTCCTGAAAGTCTTCTGCAGGTGAAAAGCATTCTTGGACAGTGGTGGAGGGAGGTAAAAAGATCACAAGTTATCAGACTAAAAAGTTATTCCTCCTTTTTTTAATATATCTGGTTTCAAGTATGCCAGAAGTTCTAAATCCCCCATCCTTAACTGCACACTTTGGCCTTAATGAAAGACAGAAACACCGAAGCTCTTCCCTGAATTTACAGTGCTTAGGATAAAAGAAGCTTCACCAACACCAACAAAAGTACCTTAAATTTTTCCTTTTTTTTTTTTTTTTTTTTTGGTTCCTTGCAAGATTTGGTACCATCAAGATTTATTGATTGTGTAAGAAGTATATCTTTCTATTGTAAAGAAAATATACACATGGAAGTCATTGGGATTCTAGAAATTAATTATCTAAAACAGTATTCTCTTCCCGTATTGAAAAGTCTTAATTTACTTGTTAGGAAAAAAAGCCATTTTTTTCTGTTCTTTCAACACCACAATCTACACAGAAGACTTTTGTAACCTCAAAAGGTGTGAAGATTTCAGCAGTTAGTTCTGCAGATAACAGCAGCTGGGTGTCCCTGTCTTCCAAGTCAGTTCTGGCATAGTCCACCTGGAGACAGACAGATTGAGAGCTGACCCCCTCCCCACTTTAGATGCCAATCAAAAAGTCCCAGGTTGTTTTACCTGTACTTCTAGCCAGCTTCACCACAAACTGCAGTTCCCACGATCCTTTTCTTTGGTAGATTAGCTTGCTAGAGTGACTCACAGGGCTCAGGGAGGTATGTTTACTTTGCAAATGATTTTACAGAGGACACAGATATACAGATACATATGACAAATTTGGGAGAAGAGCTATGCTATCCCCCAGGAACCAATCTGAGAGCTCTCTAAACGTGACCTCACTGAACCTGAATTTTAGTGGAGGCCCTATTACATAGGCATGATTGATTTAATCATTGGCCATTGGTTGTCAGTTTATCCTTCAACTCTTTTCCCATCCCTGGCGATTGGGAGGTAGGGCAAAAGTCCCAACTCCCTAATCCTGCCTTGATCTTCCCAGTCACAAGCCTTCATCATAGCACTACTTCTGAGCAACTGGCCGTCAGTCACCTCGATACATACAAGAACATACTGTCACCTAACAGATTCCAAAGATTTTAAGAGTTATATTTCAGGAAAAGAGGATGAGCACCACATATGCGTATCACAAAATTATAGCACTCTAGAGTATGACTGTGTTTGTTTGATGTTTCCTGGACTATGTGACCTCCACAGGCACTTGAACTCTGTGAGCTGATGATATAGTTAGGCCTTCCTTTTTAATTATAGGACACCAAAAGACATCACAACTGCTACTGTCCCATTCAGATACATCCAATCAGCCTTGGCGGGAGGGGTGGTGCTATTGGTTAAGGCACTTTTTAAATTAGCTGTGTGACTGATTGTATAAGTAGAAATACCTATTGACCTAACAATTGGTTCTCAGAACATTTCAGTGAGAAAGATTTTAACCCCTCAAAATCAATAAATGGAGACAGCAGCAGTGAAGCAAAAGTACTTAGTCATTAAACTTCTTTGAGACAGTGAAACCATACTCCCTCAAATCAGAACTTGATTACTGTGGCCAAAGCTAGTACTCTTGGGCAAAGATAATGTTTTGGAAAGAAAAAAATAATCTGGTGTTAGCATCGGTTTATTTTTACCAGCTCTCAGAGCATACAAGTATGCTGTTAAGTCTCGGACCCGCAGAGTGGCCCGGGCTGTTTGGATTGGGAATATTGTGGAGACTGGCATCTTGGCCAGGTCTGTTTGGGACTGGGAACTTTTCAGAAACCAACATTCTGGCCTGACTCTTTGGGACCTGTAGGCCCTTCACTCACAGGGAACCTCCTGGAGACTTGCCTGGGACAAAGCACGGAGGCCTGGCCTGCCTGAGATTCCACAGGCTCCGGGGTGGCCACACCCAGCATTCGCCTTACAACTTAGGGAGCCAGGAGCCCACAGAGGGGAGTTAGGACCCTGTGAGGAAGCCAAGAGCCTGTGGGGGAGCCACTGCCCCTCCAGGAACTGAGGGTGTAACAGGTAATTTGCCACATAA